>JAQBSW010012390.1:0-16933 GCA_029291075.1 Eudiplozoon nipponicum | reverse complement strand
TCCCATTGTATTTAACCAGTCGTCGAACACTTTGCGGAGAATTCCAAGTGACATAACGTGGCAAAATCGAAACTCATCTTCAATTGGTCTCCTTGGTAGATGCGATACAATTTGAACCGAATTTTCGCAACATATACATAAATAATTAGGCGTCTTCACAGAAATTGTTCGCCGATAGACTCTAACTTTGTGTTACATCAAATAAATGATATGTATGATAGTAGTATAGGTTAGCGAAATGTTTGGCGCACGAGTCCTGCGATTCCCCTCAGCCAGCGGAAATTTTTGCGTCGTTTTTTTCAAACAGCTGACCAACTAGTAAAATCAGTATTCCATAACACGGATTCGATGGTGATGGTACATCATAGAGCTAGTAGACTTTGCTAATCATTAATGCCTCATGACACTCTGCTGCGAATGACCTAAATAAAATCAAGCAAATAAATCGAACAAAAATGCCCTCCAGGTGTCAGCAATTATAGTGTCTCACCACGCAATTCTCCGTAGCTCGCAAACTTGATTTAAATAATTGTTACCACCATCCGAGCAATCAATTATTGTTAAATTGTATTGCCTATATATGTATATGTGGTGAAAGCTGCAAACAGTTAATGTTCGTGACTGCATAGAAATTGTGCAGCCGACATTTCCAGTCAAGTTCAATGTATGCGAGACTGCTAGAGGTGAGAGCTGCCTATCTAAATTTGATTTCCATATATATTCAATGCGGTTTGATCCTCCATAGTCATTTTGCCGTCGTACTCTGATGATGATCAAGGAAAGTCGAAACGCGTCAATGCGTTGCGGCTGGCGGTAGTTTTGTTAAGTTGTTCGACGACTGGTTAAATACAATGGGATTAGTGTTTACTTCAAGCTCGCAAACTTGATTTAAAAACATTTGTCATGTTTGGTTTTATGGCTGTGCATGATGCATGATATAATTAAAACGAACATTGGTTGCAAGTGGGCGGTGATAACAATTACTTGTATTTAAGGTTGTGATCTTGATATAAACACCTGACCCATTATGTACATACATTTACTGCATAACTAAGTATTGTATAGTGTGGAAAAGCCCTGTCCGCGGCAAATTCTTGCCAGTACATGATGAGTTCCCAATAAAGACTTAACTGGTCTACTGAATGAATTGCCTTTTCTACACTTTACAATTCTTAGTTTATATTGGTAAATATATGTACTTAATGGGTCAGGTGTTTTTTATATCAAGATCGCACCCTTAGTTATTAGTTATTTTTCTTTTATTTTGGTAATTAGCCGTCTGGTCAATAGGTCTACGTAAGTAAATGGAACACTTACGTGTGCTTATTTGTAAATAATATTTGAGGTTGAAATTAAAGACTTCTTTCAAATATGTTAACTAAAATAACTCTTAATTTAGCTGCATTAAATGTGCGTGCTGATATATTATATATATATAGTATATATATATATACATATATATATATACATATATAATATATATATATATATATATATATATATATATATATATAATGAAAGGCAAAGCAAAAAGAATATTTTACAGAAGGGTGTGTAAAATAAGGGAACTGAATTGTGCGGTAAACACCGTCCCCCTTAAATTGGATGCTTAAGGAAATATCTTTATTTTCTGGTCCTAAACACGTCTGACTCTTTCGATTGTCTCTTTTAACATTTAGCTTAATCACCTGTCTAGGAAAGCCAGTAGCTATTGGATTGCTTTATGCTTTGATAAATTCGTTTTCTTTTGAATCTAGATTAACCAGTGTGGCAGTTCATGATACACAGCCTCGAGCTGTTGATATTTTGATAATGTAATGCCACGAAACTCCTATATTGCAAATGTCCAGATCAGGTTGGTTCATAGTAAACTGGGCTATTTAATCTACCATTAATCTCGTTCTTAGACAGTTCAGCAAATGTAGACAACCTTCTTTATCATGAAGCTGATATTTTTATGCGCTTTATTGAAACTTTGAAGCAGTGTTCGTGACTGAAACCTATTTTTTTAAAACAAGCACACTATTATCAACATAACGTATATATTGTGATTATTTACTCAAATTTCTCTTTAGTGATGTATTGTCAATATGGCCTAAGAAAATCTTTGAAATTGTACAACATTCCATTGAGATGTCGCACGTTAGTTCTCCAGATGTAGCCCTACAGATAGTTGCTAAATGCCTTAACAGAAATGAGTTAGCCACGTATGACGCTCTGTGGATATAAAAACAGCAGACTGATTTATGCAAGCAGAAATAACAAGTTCGTGCCTTAAGCTGGAACTAGAGGTGATGCACACAGTTGACGGTCGTTCACTTAATTCACACTGCGTTCCGTTTACATTTTCTTGTTCTACCTTTCAATATATATATAATATATATATATATATATATATATATCCGTGTGTGCTTAATTGTAGATACTTGAGGAGAATATGGAAAAGAAATGGTCCTTATGTCTTATAAAACTTTTTTCATGTTTAAAATGGGTATGGCACCACAAAATGTATCCATTTATACATGTAATTAACTGGTTTTTGTAATTTAGCTTAACCGAAATTGTTACCAAACTCTTAAAATTAAATAATCAAGTAACAATCATCTAGTCAGTGATTGTTTTTTCTCAAAACAAAAATATATATAACTAAAAGCTGTCGATAATGTGCTGTACTTTTTCCTTGAACATATAGAAAACTTATTTTATGACCAGAAAAATGTTTCTTCGTGTGTTTTTAACGTCTTCATGGTGAATTTGTATTTTAAAAGGAAACAAAAAATTGTTGTTAGATAGATAAAAAAGCCGAATGGTAAATCTTTTATTTACTTACGTACATTAAATGAAAAACATTTTAAACATACCCTTCGTATGTTCCTTTATTGTCTACAAAAGTTTTAAAATTCATTACGTGTCTGTGGGTTATGGCCTGCTGAGAAGACGTGTGCATTTTCAATATTATTTTGCGCAAACGTTAACCTATATTCGTTATTAATTTTAAGGATACGTTTAATGTAAAACGCCATTTAATTATAGCTGTTAACCTACTGAAGTTGATCAATAACTTACGGGTAGACTTATAACTCACATTCTAGGTCAAACTTAAAGGTGTATCCTAATGTAGCGTGCATATTCTGTACATCAAATGCCTGTTTTGTGCCGCTTCATTTTCTTCATTGATATGCGTGTAACAGTCTATCGATTTTTATTGGAAAAGTAATTTCTTACACGTCTGACTGTGCTTTTGATGTTTTTGACATGGCCTACTGTGTAATAAGTTACGATGGTTAGTGCCAGAAGGATATTCCATAGTCAGCATAAACAAACTATGTGATCCAATACGCACCTGCGTTTCGAACTTACAGGCTACCTATAAGTACGAGTCTTCACTACGCCTCAAGACCGTTTTTTATTTCGTCAAGTCCTGTGGGACAATTTTTTCGGTGGAAACTACGATACGTGTTTGTAAAAAATGGACTAGTAGAGTCAATTCGAAATAAAGTCATTTAAGGTGCAACTTCAAATACAGGCTTTATTTGATCTGTACCGACTATTTAAAAAGTACAAATACATTGATTTTTTGGATTGTCTAAATTTAACCAAAATTTTGAATAATAAACATGTTTATTGATATTAGTTATAAAATCTTCGAAATCACTCAATCTGGCACAATGGTTATTTATTACCTTTGTGAAGGACTAATATCGTATGTATTTCTGTGTTAAGTTTTCTATCACGTAAAACTTAAATCAAGCGTGGTTTAACGGCGGGAGAAGGAGGAAACTCTGATTGGTGACGAGTCGCGGATCATTTTAGTCGCGTCAAAAAATTTGAGAAAGAGATTTATTTTTTGTCTGCGAGACATAACGTTGTTTGAGCAGATCCGATTCGTCCGATAACAGATATTTTTGTCATGTGCAACATGTATTCGAAAATATAAATTTTAATCAAATTATGTATTGTGCATAGGTACATTTGCTACACCTTATCAAATGATTTACTGTTGAAATTAGAAATGCATTTATTTGATAGAAAGAGAAGTGTAATAAAAGCTACATAATTTCAGAATGTTCAAAAGTAAGAGACACGACTAAAAATAATTTTGTTTGGTGCTGGTAAAGCCTCATCTTAACTCTAGTACACGAGCTAATTTAATTTATCTACCTTTCATCATATAAAGGTTCTTAAAATGTGAAAAACATTTAGCTAGGACATTATACAATTGGGCATTACGTATTTGTTAATCTGGCTGCTCGAAAACTCAGTCAGAATATGTTGCTTTTTCTGCATTATATAATCATCATCATCATCATGTCCAGCCATACAAAAGTCAAAAGTGACTAATGTTTCACTGTCATATAACCATAAAAAGTGAAAAATTATATAAAAATAAAAACAAATAATATTTTTGAACAAATTATTAGTGAGATTGACGAGAAAGAGAGAAAGAATACCTAGTTACTAGGAGTAAATGTATGCTTATAATGGAACTGGTGTTTGCATCAAGATTTTTGCCTTGATTTAAATGATGGTTATCGCCGCCCGCGTATTCAATATTCGTCTAATTATTGGAGTCGGAATATGTGCGTAATATTATTATCAGCAAAAAATAAAATTACAGGTAAACAGGATACTAATGGCGTTATTAGATCCATCGTGAATGTTTGTACTACATCTTAGAAACCAGTATATATAATTTAAATATGAAGATACTAGTAAATACATAAAAAGAAAATTGCGTACTGAATTGGCTTTCACATATTTTCCGTCGACTTATTCTTGATTACATCCACCGGAAAACCACACAACGTAGCCTAAATGATTAAACTGCACTGCCACCACTCCTTGGTTCGTTAGCTGTCTTCGGTTCCCGAAGCAAGTATCTTCGCCTGCGTTTGATCCTTTCCTGCTGAAATCACTCTCCTTTAACATTATTTTCTGTTTTAAATTATTATTTTTTTATGAGTAGTTGCTTTATTTTTTTTAAATTCTCATGGTTATGCGGCAGTGAAGCATCAGCTACGTGACTGTGAGGATGATGATACTATCTTTGTTCGACTAAGTTTTGGTCAATGTCTACTGTGCACTAGATGGCGCAATTTGAGAGCCGTTATATTCAATCTGGTCACTTTTATATGCCATTTGTGTTGCATCTACTTATGGAACACACGATTCATTGGCAGGCGCAAGTACGAGAGGCTTCTTTACGCATACTGAGCTTCAGATATCGAGATATTTATTTTGTATGGCCTGAAACACTGAAGTGGTAGACTAATACTCTGGTGCCCGGCTAGTATTCACTTCTGTACCACTCACTTATCCGTGAGGCACCGTGTACTTCCTAGTCCAGACATTACAATGGGCTAAAATATGCCATATAGGCATACACTTTCGAAGCCCATTGTGTAAAAAAGCTAAATGCCGGTCTATATTTTGCTATTTACTTTTAGTTTTTGCCAACGTAAAGCCCCATATATTATAAATCGAATTTATTTGTCAGGCACGCCAAACTTGCGCTTTTATTTGCACTTTGTGCTTCATGCTGAAATTATGGATAACCCTGCTTTAAGCTTGGTTTTTGGCTATTTCATTTTTTGTTTGGAAATTTACTTTTCAGGTGGAAAATCAACATCATGGTGCATTTTCCAACTATCCGGTACATTCCGGTGCATACTGCACTGGGGGCAGTAATGCTAAGTCGACCAGTATGTCGCGTTCCGAACATAATCTGGCTGCCTCCGAAAGATATGAGTCATCTAGTACTGTACACACTTATAGCACACTGGAACGACGAAAACAGCGCCAGCAAGCGGCTAATCAACGGCGAGGACCTCCACCAGTTACAAGGAGACATCTACTTCCGGCAGCCAGTGGCGCAGAGCCCAGCGGTAGTTCAAGTGATGGCTTACATAGATCTGCATCACAGTCAGTAGCTTCGTCGACATCTCGCTTGCGACAGCCTCCTTTTGAAGGGTCGGCAAATCGTGTAGACGGTGACGATGGATTTGGTGCCAAAGGTAAACGCTATATGGACCGAAAGATGATACATGGTGTCTTAACATGTATTTGTAATTTTTTTTTAAATGCATTTTCTTCAAAATGTTTTCGCTATTTTGGCTTTATTCTTAAGCAGCAATGCTTTCTGAGTATTAATTCAAATTGCGGTTTAGTCACATTCTAAAAAAATGTTAAACGTGTCATGCAATATCGCTTTGTATATATACATGCATGCATGCCAACCTTGATTCACAGGTACATGAAGAGAGATCTAGGTATTCCACATGGTGGATTTCTGAAGAGCTTATGCCAATAAGGCAGAAAAACTAAGCCCCTCTATTTCATCATTTTTCCGCTAGACAAATTTTCGCTGCATTAATTTTGCCTTGGTAAGTGGGGATACGGTGCGATGTGATTGAGTGGCTGATATTGTGAACTATGGTGTGTCATGAGATTTCTAGTCTATCAGGTCTGTGGTTTCAGTAATCCACCACAGCTGCATTGCTAGCCTGGCGAGTCCGATCCTTATGTGGACTTCTAATAAAATGCCCCGACTGATGTAATCGGTGTTTCGGGTCAAATTTTGATGGCGATAGTATATAAAAGAGGCCGAATTTATTTTGTCCGATTGCAAATTTTGCTCTTGATTACTGCCTCCTATTGCTCAGCTGGCACACGCATACACTGAATTACAAACCTATACAGACATCGACAGCTATGATGGGTCATCTCTAAGTCTCTACATCATGAAAAAGGATCGATAATACATTTCAGCTGGAGACCTTATACTTGGCGCGCACACGTTTGCAACTCTCAGAACCGAGTTGCTCACGCGCATCTTTGCATATGCCAAACGCGAATTCATAGCTGTCTAATCAGGTAAGGCCTTTTCTAAAACTTCGCGTAGAAAAAATACAGCACCGTACCCGGCAGGATCTTTTTCCTTTAAGAATAGTCTTACCTAATGTGCTAGATAAGTGTGAGGCACATTGCGCCGCGCTCTAATCAATTTTGACCTCTTGGTAGCATGAAGTGCGCAAACTTCGCTTGTGCAGTTTGTCAGCCATAAATAAGTGACTAGTTGACAAGACAATAGCCCTCAGATTCCATAAGCCAATTAATAAACTATCCTTAAGCTTGAGCGTCCTACAAGGACAACCGAAGGCTGCTGGATTTCCACCGTCCGAATTGTGGCGTGTATTCTGCTCCATTGGCCATCAAAATTAGCCCTGGAGACGGTGGTCATTTTCAGCAACGCGTATGCTTCGCAAGAAACTGAAGATGAAGCGGCCCGTTTTAAACGGTGCATCAACTAATTCAGTATGAAGTCTCTATTTGTTGCATTATTCGATATTATGTGTGGCTTTAAACAGAAAACTTGGGTATCCACCTCTAAATGTAGATGATTTGTATTCTGAGTGGTCTTTTTTAAATGGCCTGCCACCCGAAGCTAACGCGCACCATCTCTTCGGGATATCTGTTTTTAAGGCATCAGTAGCCAAAGTTGCATTCAGTACATGAAATTTCCACCTCGCAACTGATGCGTTTGCTATCACTCTATCACAGACCATTCAGCACTGAAAAATTGAACTCGTTGCTTCACATCAGGAGGGATGGTTGTATCCTACTGTTTTGAAATTATTTAAATGCTGTCAACTAATCTTTTTTGTTCTGTATGGAATGAGTAGACGGTTCCGATTTCTTAGAGTGAGTCCGCCATCATACCTAGAATAAAAAATGTCCATCGTATTTCGTGTCATAACCATCGAGGTATAAGCCCGACTCTAGTCGTTTCTAGGCTATTTGCTTCAGTTTTTTTACACCCCAGCCATTCGTGTGAATCTCACACTTGAGGTGAATCAGCTGGGTTCCAGTCAGGTCGAGGTGGTCTAGAGAATATTGTTACCATAAGGTAAGTACTTTAACAGCGACATGTATATAGCCGTTCAACAGTAGCTGTCTTTCTAGATTTCAAAGATGTATTTGTCTCAGTCGATCGCAATGTTCTATTACATGTGATATGCTCTCCAAATTTGTAAATATATTACGCACTGCCTATACAAACATTTTTGGCAACGTTAAGGCCTAAAATAAATTATAGCACAAATTTACTACTAGCAATTGTTCCGTTACGAATACTTATTGACCCAGTCTTGTTTAATTTTGTGGTAAGTGACATTTTGAACTATTCTCTTCCTTAAGTTTATGATGTAGGGTCGAACCTCTTTCCGACGTACAGGCGGCATTGTTTTATTATTAGACATCAAACATTCTATTCAAGCAATACAATTTAACAAAAATTGTTTTGCGCGGGTAGTCGTAACAATTCTTTAAATCAAGTTTGCGAGCTTGAAGTAAACACCAATCTCATTGTATTTAACCAGTCGTCGAACAACATAACAAACCTACCGCCAGCCGCAACGCACTGACGCGTTTCGACCTTCCATGATCATCATCAGAGTACGACGGCAAACTGACTATCGAGGATCAAACCGCATTGAATATATATATGGAAATCAAATTTAGATATGCGGCTCTCACCTCTAGCAGTCTCGCATACATTGAACTTGACTGGCAATGTCGGCTGCACAATTTCTATTCAATCACGAAAATTAACTGTTTGTAGCTTTTGCCACATATACATTTATAGGCAATACAAATTAACAATAATTGTTTGCGCGGGTGGTGGTAACAATTCTTTAAATCAAGTTTGCGAGCTTGAAGTAAACACCAATCCCATTGTATTTAATCAGTCGTTGTTGTTCGACGACTGGTTAAATCGAATCGAGTTCACTGGCAATTTTGTTGCGTATTTGTTAATATCTATTCTTAATATTGCGTAAAGTTAACTGTGAGGTATGGGCCTGTTTATGACGCAATGCCATGGAAGCTACATAGAGGCTATACTTCCGACGTCACCTTTCCTGAGGGTTGATTCGGTGTAAATTGTGCTTTATTTAGATCCAGGCTGCGCGTTTCTGTATGTTAGCTGGTTAAGTATTTCTATCTGAACTGGATCCTATACTACATAAATAACTCTCAACATTTTATGTTTTAAATTATTATTTTTGTCTTCATTATTATTTTTTGTTTCTTTTTTCTTTATCAGCAGTTTATTCTCATGGTTCTGTGGCACTGAATCATCTAGTGCTATGTGTAATAATGATGATGATCCTGTTAGAATTCACTAGATTCATGTTTCCGCTCCCAGTGCGAATAGCTGGGAGCAACTGGTGCTTAGGCCGGAACTGTTGCTGGTTATGAGCCAAGATAGCTTTAGTCTATTCTATTACGTCATTTTTAATTAATCAGTGGTCTGTATTTGGATTTACTGCTGTATAATAAATTACGTTTGTGAACGATTGTTTTATATTTTAATAAAATGGTTACGATTGAAGTATACTTATCTTCATCAATAAACTAAGCATTTATTGGAGCGATTTGTAAGCCTTAGACGAAATTTTTCTTTACTGTTAGCGAACCATTCATATTTTTAGCGTCCTGGAAGCTGGGATTGAGTTAGATGTTATTCTGCCTTCTCTATACGAGAATGGTCTAGCCATGCATCGTTTCACCTTCCTACTACCCATTGTTGTTGTAAATGACATTTCTAGTGCACTTGGCTCCTCGAAGGCAATATTTTCCTTCGTTTAGTGAATGTGTACGCACTGACATGACCTTTTTCTAATTAGAATGTTGAATAAATTGAAAGCTTGCAAAAGTGATTCTGGGTTAAGATGAAAATTTTGCATGCTTTACTTTATATACATATATGTGCTAGTTTGAACTAATCATTTTATAATGTAGAAAAGGCATTTCAGCTAATAGACCGATTTCGTTCTTATTTGTAACTCTTCGCGTACTATCCAGAAATTTCCGCGGACAGGACCCGAACTTCGGCACGTTTGTTTCGGGGTTATTTGCTCTAACCACTGGGGTACTCTTCCGAATGTGTTCAGGTTTGATCCCTGTTCGCGGCAAATTCTGGACAGTTCTTGAAGAGTCCCCAATAAGGACGAGACTGGTTTACTGGATGAATTGCCTTTTCTACACTATAAATTGCTTAGTTCATACTGACAAATGTATGTATATAACTGGAATGGTGTTTATATCAAGATCGCAACCTTGATTTAAATAAATCCTGAGTATGCTTCGCCATTTCCCAAAAATAAAGTGCTGATATCCGTCGCTTGCCACCGTAGCTGTTTAAGTTTAGAGGAGCAAATTTAAATGTGTGAATGGTACAGCTGTGTACCCAGATTCTGCAGTTTGTCGGATGGCCATTGTTAGTCAAAAAAATTATTGTTTTATTACTCAGCATTTGAACTCACTTACCTTTTGGCCAGCCTAATTAAAAATGCCCACCTTTGTTTTGTTGCAGACGTAGTCTCTATTGAAAGATTTTCCAATTCCAGACGTGATATGTTGGTACTACAGACATCTGATGACAACAACTCTCGTAACCTTGCGGAATCCTGTAGAATACCCTTGGTTTGCAACTATTTCTTAGCTGCTATCATTTTTCTCCGGTAAGCATTCTCATCTAGCTGACAAACTGGTTAAGCAGCTTCCTTTGATGATTGCAGATGTGTTTCGTGTGCTGTTATTGAACGATTGGAATATATATATATATATATATATATATATATATATATATATATATATATATATATATATATATATATATATATATATATATAACCTGTAGATCCGCATCTTCACTAACTTTACTTCAGCAGTCTTATCTGATGATTCTATTTTAAAGTTAACTATCATTACTACCACCACCTGTTTGAATATAATGGTGTGATCTTGGGCGATTCTTCCACATAATATATAGATCTGCATTCGCAGTACCCAATCGTGTTTCGTGATGTAGGACCATGGCAATTGGCTACCGTTTTGAGACAGTGCATATGACAATTAAATGTGCTTTTAGAGCATTTTAATTTTATTGAGCAGTTTTATCGTATGGTGGACAATTGGCTCTTTACGCATTTACGCTGCATTTTTAGTGTGCCATTTGTTGAGTTGGTAATTGTTTCTGGTTGTTGTTCAGCGCTAGACATAGAAGAACTCTTGCTTTGTGGTTATTTTTTAGTAGAGTTTACGCTACACGAGATTATAAGCTCCAAATTACTCGCGAAATGAATGAGGTCAGATGATGTACAATACATGTACACAAAGCAATCCGCCTTTCGCTATAACACTGTCTATTTCTGGGAGGCTGCTTCGTTTGTTTACCAACGGGGAAAATTGACCTTGAAATAGAATGTCATTTTTATGAATAAACAAGTTTTCTGGAGACTACATGAAGGCGTCTTCCTGTCCATCGGTGCCTCTGCTATGAAATGGCTTGTCTCGATCGTCGCTGGAGGTTGTAGTCCTAGACTTCCTATCTAGGCTCTCTTCTGTCCACAGGCGCCTTTGGCGTGAAAGGACCTGAATCGGTCGCCGCTAGGGGTTGTAGTCCTAAACATCACATCTAGGCTCTCTTCTGTCCAGCGGCGCCTTTGATGCGAAAATACTTGATCCGGCCAACGCTAGAGGCTGTAGTCCTGAACATCAAATCCAGGCTCTCTTCTGTCCCCCTTCGCCTCTGATATAAAAAGACCTGATATAAATAGTCTCGGTTTTTGAGGTTTTATCAATGATAAGGTGCTCTGTTATTTTTGATTTTCAACTTTTCTGTACTTAAGGTGAACTTTTTCGATATTATGGCGATATATACTAACGTGTGAAACTAAAACAGCTGTGGTCATTACAATTAAGGCACAGGTTATTTTAGTCAAGGTTGCGCGCTTGGTATAAGCATCAGTCCCATTATATGCATGCATCAGGCAATGTGAATGAAGCATTGTATAGCGTAGAAAAGTAAATTCATCCACCATACCGAACTCGTCCTTATTGGGTGCCCTTGACGTACTATCCATAGTTTTCCACAGAAATGGTTCGAACAAAGGCATGTCCTATTCGAAATACATTGCTCTAACCACAGAGCGGCAGGATGGACAATACGTTAGGTGTTCCCAATAAAGACGAAACCGGTCTACTGGATGAATTGCCTTACCTGCGCTATAAAATTATTTGTTTATACTTACAAATGTATGCGCACAATAGGTCAGGTGATTGTATCAAGATCGCAACCTTGATTAAAGTAATTGTTATCACCTCCCGCGCAACCGATGCTCGTTTAGTTACGTAAGGTACAAGTAGCTTAATTGCTACTGGAAGCGTTACGTTTATTCATTATTCTAAATAAATTCTTGCAATCACATTTAAGTAATGAATTTTGATTATGTGCCTAGTTCATTTCACATATTTGTGTAAATTAATTTTATTTAAAAAAATCTTTTAACACTTAATTTTTTCTTTCCTATTTTACGATATTGCTTTGTGGGGTAGATCTATGCGGCTGTAATGGGCCACAAATTACCTTTCTCATTAGTAGATGGATTTGTTGAGCTTCAGTTTTGCAGCATTTTTCACCACAAGTAGTTTTTTCTATAAATTAACGGATGCTTGTTTATCACAAGCGCGAAGACTGATCTACTCCACGATTAATTAATCAATTAGCATTTAGACATTTGTTTCATTGTACATCATTTTTTGGTACGTGCGAAGTCTCTCTTCTTTTGGGGTCTTGTTTTTGCTTAAAATATTTTAACAATATATGCTACATGTTTCAGCAAGGCAATACTAGGATAGTGTACTGGTGATAAGCATTTTTGTACGGAACACAATAAATGTTACTACTAATTAATCTGTTTTTCTACAGACGCACTTCATATAAAAGAAAAATATTTATTTTGTGGAGTGAAAGAAAGAATAAGCTTAAAATTTCATATTTCTTAAAAATTAAAATGGCTTTATTTTACTACGAAATAAATAATTTCTAAATGAGTAATTAAAATGTGCACTCGCATATATATATATATATATATATATATATATATATATATATATGGTGTCTTGTTGCAGTACGAATTCTTGTTAAGACAGTAAAAATAATATTTGTGGTTTCTCAATGCAAATTATACCTTTGAAGTTAAAATGGCTTTATTTTACTACGAAATAAATAATTTCTAAATGAGTAATTAAAATGTACTCGCATATATATATATATATATATATATATATATATATATATTGATAGTTTCTAATTTCACCATTTTTAAATGTAAGAACAAAACAACGTACTCCATGGAATAACATTTATTAATAAATCTTATTTCTACCAGTATCTACAGCCATTGTTCTGGATTCGTTAGTATATTCGTTCATCCAATCTCACTGTACATTTGTTGTAACCAATCTCCTCTTCGTTATTCTAGCCTTTGTTTTGTGCAATTTAGACCACTACTTTTGTGCAATTTAGACCACTCCTTTTGCGTAACGTCATTTGGTGTGTCATCGCTTTCATTGTAATTGCGTCCGTAATTGATGTATGTGTCGTATTTTGCGAAGCGTTGGCTATTTTTAAAGGCATGTCAGTTATGTCTTTATTCCAGTCCAATTTAATTTCTTTTTGAATTATTTTCTGCACGTTTAAGCAGGGCTTGAGCTTATTAATTGCAATAGCTTCAAAAGCCAGAAGCATTTTCTCTGTTTTTGCCTTGTAGAGAACTGAAAAATTGTTACTACTAACAGCATGACCTGTGAGTAGTACATGTTCGCAAATTGCTGATTTTTGTGCAGGAGCTGCACCCCTCTTTAATAGTTTTTGAGGGAGATGCTGATTTATTCTAGTTTCGAGCCTCTTTTTTGATCTGCCGATGTACTGAGCGTTGCAGGTACATTGAAATTTGTATACAGACAAAGGTGTTGACGTCACAGAGAGGCTATCTTTTTCATTCGTGCGCATCAGTTTTGTTGTGTTGAACACCACTCTCACCTGTATTGATGGAAACTGTGCTTTTGTCGCTCGAATTACTTTTCGTTTGAAGATTTCCGCTGGAAGATCACCTCCAAAGGGAACACTAAGCGTTACTATCTGGGGAGTTTGATTTTCTTCCAAATTGGCCACGATTTTGTTGCGTTGCCTCAAGTTGTATTCAATGAACCAGTCCGGATAGCCATTATTTCTCAACGCTTCGCGAAGCAAATTTAGCTCTACTTCAATGTTGTCCGGTGAACAAATCCTGCGTATTCGTGTGCCCAAATTCATTATTAGGTTTCTTTTGTACGCCCTTGGCACACTACTCATATAATGGACATATTGTCCAGTCCAGCTTGATTTCTTGTGAACTGACCTTGAGAGAGTACCTTCTTCACCTCTCGTTATTCCTACATCTAGGAAGGATAAATATCCGTCTTTTTCTTCTTCTATTGTAAACTTGATTGCCTGGTCTACCTTGTTTATGTGATGTAGCAGTGAATTTGTATCTTCATCCTTTTCAACGACCATGAAAGTATCGTCAACGTAGCGCACGTAAAAATGAGCTCCATTGATAAATGGTTTTAAACCAGTTGTTTCTAAATGGTGCATGTATATGTCTGCCAATACTGGTCCAAGAGGACTACCCATACCTATGCCGTCAATTTGTCTGTAGAAGACTCCTTGGAATACGAATTGTACGTTGGATGTGCATAATAGAAGTAGTTCTCTCATGTCGTCCACTTCTATCAGTGTTTCCGCTCCTGATGATCGTATATATTCACATAGGATATTTATAGTTTTATTTACTGGAATGCTAGTAAAGAGTGACTTTATATCGAGGGACACCATTTTCCTCTCTTTCAAATTTAGGTCGCGAATTTTTTCTACGAATTGAAAGCTATCCTGTACAACGTGGTCTATTCTTCCTTTCATGATAGGCTTTATAATCCGGCATAATAGTCTGGCTGCCTTGTGCTGTGGGGAATTTATCATAGATAAAATGGGCCTGAAAGGCGGAAGTCCTTCATTGTTGGTCATTTTGTGAACCTTGGGCAACCCATATAATATCGGTTGCGTTGAACCTACGGGCTTGGCATGTTTGCATTCTGTAATAAAAGCATTTTTGTGCTCTATGTCGATTTCTTGTTTAGCCTCGACCTTCGAAATAATTCGGTTTAGAATCTTCGTTATGGAATTTTCTAATTTTGCCGTAGTGTCGCGTTGTACCTCTTCGCGTTTAAATTTTGATTTGTCATTCAGAATTTGTAACATCGCCTGACTATAGTCCGTATAGTTCATTAACACTACGCCTGTCCCTTTGTCTGGCTTCATGAGTCTGACTTGCTTGTTTCGTTGTAGCTCATTCAGTTCTTCTAGATGCCTTTTGGTGAACAGTTTATTGCCTTTGAATGTGCGCATATATTGGCCAGTTCTCTCTCTTGGACCGAAATACTGCATAACAAAAACTAGAATAAAAGAACGTGAAGAAATGCATATGCAGGCATCAATGGAATGCTTCTTTGAAGATGCCACAAAACACAAATCGAATGAAAAATACGACATCTCGCTCTTTAAATCGGACCTCCGAAGTGCGTATGGCCAATATATGCGCACATTCAAAGGCAATAAACTGGTCACCAAAAGGCATCTAAAAGAACTGAATGAGCGGAAACACTGATAGAAGTGGACGACATGAGAGAACTACTTCTATTATGCACATCCAACGTACAATTCGTATTCCAAGGAGTCTTCTACAGACAAATTGACGGCATAGGTATGGGTAGTCCTCTTGGACCAGTATTGGCAGACATATACATGCACCATTTAGAAACAACTGGTTTAAAACCATTTATCAATGGAGCTCATTTTTACGTGCGCTACGTTGACGATACTTTCATGGTCGTTGAAAAGGATGAAGATACAAATTCACTACTACATCACATAAACAAGGTAGACCAGGCAATCAAGTTTACAATAGAAGAAGAAAAAGACGGATATTTATCCTTCCTAGATGTAGGAATAACGAGAGGTGAAGAAGGTACTCTCTCAAGGTCAGTTCACAAGAAATCAAGCTGGACTGGACAATATGTCCATTATATGAGTAGTGTGCCAAGGGCGTACAAAAGAAACCTAATAATGAATTTGGGCACACGAATACGCAGGATTTGTTCACCGGACAACATTGAAGTAGAGCTAAATTTGCTTCGCGAAGCGTTGAGAAATAATGGCTATCCGGACTGGTTCATTGAATACAACTTGAGGCAACGCAACAAAATCGTGGCCAATTTGGAAGAAAATCAAACTCCCCAGATAGTAACGCTTAGTGTTCCCTTTGGAGGTGATCTTCCAGCGGAAATCTTCAAACGAAAAGTAATTCGAGCGACAAAAGCACAGTTTCCATCAATACAGGTGAGAGTGGTGTTCAACACAACAAAACTGATGCGCACGAATGAAAAAGATAGCCTCTCTGTGACGTCAACACCTTTGTCTGTATACAAATTTCAATGTACCTGCAACGCTCAGTACATCGGCAGATCAAAAAAGAGGCTCGAAACTAGAATAAATCAGCATCTCCCTCAAAAACTATTAAAGAGGGGTGCAGCTCCTGCACAAAAATCAGCAATTTGCGAACATGTACTACTCACAGGTCATGCTGTTAGTAGTAACAATTTTTCAGTTCTCTACAAGGCAAAAACAGAGAAAATGCTTCTGGCTTTTGAAGCTATTGCAATTAATAAGCTCAAGCCCTGCTTAAACGTGCAGAAAATAATTCAAAAAGAAATTAAATTGGACTGGAATAAAGACATAACTGACATGCCTTTAAAAATAGCCAACGCTTCGCAAAATACGACACATACATCAATTACGGACGCAATTACAATGAAAGCGATGACACACCAAATGACGTTACGCAAAAGGAGTGGTCTAAATTGCACAAAAGTAGTGGTCTAAATTGCACAAAACAAAGGCTAGAATAACGAAGAGGAGATTGGTTACAACAAATGTACAGTGAGATTGGATGAACGAATATACTAACGAATCCAGAACAATGGCTGTAGA
>JAQBSW010012389.1:15000-16935 GCA_029291075.1 Eudiplozoon nipponicum | reverse complement strand
GTGTCCAAATTTTATTATAATTAATAATTTACTTTCGGTTTGATCCCGCTAGTCAGTTTGACGTCATGCTCTGATGATGATCATGGTAGGTCGAAACGCGTCAGTGCGTGTGATTGATGGTTGTTTTGCTTGTGTTCGACAACTGCTTATATTCAATGGGATCGTTATTTATTTTTCACTAGCAAGCTTGCTATAAATAATGTTTGCCACTACCAACTCAATCAATGATTGTTCAATGGTATTTACCGAATGAATGCAAGCGTTTTCTTAAATTAACACAAATGCATGCATATATATATATATATATATATATATATATATATATATATATATATATATATATTGATCGTTTCTATTTTCACCATTTTTTAAAATATATATATATATATATATATATATATATATATATATATATATATATATGGCTATTTTGTCCTTCGGGAGTTATTTTGCTGAAACTTAAAAGTAAATTTCAAACAAAATATTTTCAAAATAATCTATATTGGCCAACGAAAATAACCCAATTTGTTGTAAATACATAAATACATACATCCTATTCACGATTTTTCATATTTAAAGTTTGAAAAAGCCCGAGAACTACTGAGACATATTATCCTTCTTTGCGACATGTTGATTAGCTGAACAATTATTGATTGCGCGGGTGGTGGTTACAATTCTTTAAATGAAGTTTGCGTGCTTTAAGTAAACACCAATTCCATAGCTAAACTAACGCCAGTCGCTGCGGCGTCATTCAAAGAAAGTTTATTAGCTTTACTGTTACAATTTATACAACGAAAGCATAGTTCTTCATCTGACTATTCATCCAAAAGCATTACGGTGTACAAATACGTACTCGATATTTATTTCGAATGATGAACCTTTAATTATTTGCCGTCGACTTAATAAAGCGATTGTGTTCTTCTAGCTAGAATGATCGTCAGCAAATTGCAAACGGACGCAGTGAGTAAGCAGTGCGCTCTCTTCTATCGGCGTCAATCTGCCACACTCATGGCACGGAATAATATATGCATACTCCCAGCAAACGTGTAGACCTTAGCCCATTATAATATAATATTTAATTATATTATTTATTATATTTAATTATAATATTTGATTTACTGTCTACTGAAAATTCTTTCGGCAACTCTCCAGTGACTTATATTAATTAACGGAGAACCATATGCAATATCGTGGTTTTTGTACCTTTAAGAAGTTCGATACATATAATTTATAGTGAGTTGCATTTGAAGTGAATTGTGAATGCCTTTCTTTGACGTTTGCTCTGCTAATGCCTCAATTCGCGTGTGTATGTAATAATATTGTTAATATTCTTTTCTCAGTTTGGTAGAGGTAACTGCGGGGATTGGCCCTGGTTGCGACGCGATACAATGAAAACCGCAAGAATGCCATATTACCGATGCCGCCTTGCCTTAAAACCTTTAGGGCTATACTGTTTTGTAGAGGTCTAGCTTGCTTTATTTCTGAGTTTTATTTAGGTAAATAAACTCATATTAACTAGATGCTATCACTCATTAATCACTCTCCTTTAATAATGCTTGCCTAAATTACAACTTTTGTCATTCTTATTACGCACGTTTAAAATTTTTCTTATTTGTTTAAATATATATATTTTTAATTTTGTTATATTTTTCTCAGGGCTAGCGATGTAGCTTCAGGTTTTAGCGACTTTAATATTGCTTTCCTTGATGATTATAATGATGTTATTGGTGATGGTGAGGATGTTGATGGATAAAAAATTGTATCGACAAAATATGAAATATGTTTGGATTAGTAAAAAAGTTTGTTTAGAGCAGAAAACTGTCTCAAGCTGACGAGTCGCCAATTGGCACGAAGTGCGTGCTTATACGATAATTTTACGATGCTACTTTCGACAAATCTTTCTGGTCCTATATGACTAAACGTGTCAGATGAAAC
>JAQBSW010012389.1:0-10000 GCA_029291075.1 Eudiplozoon nipponicum | reverse complement strand
CTTCCATGATCGTCATCAGAGTACGACGGCAAACCGACTATCGAGGATCAAACCGGATTGAATATATATGGAAATCAAATTTCCTTCGATATATTACACAATGTATAGGTTTTACTGATATAATCATAAATATCACTGAATTATTGTTTATATCAAGCTCGCAGCTGTTATTTAAATTACTGTTATCATCATCCGCGAAAACAATGATTGTTTACCTATATATATACCTTCAAACCATTATCGCTTCCACAGCTAGCGTGGTATACGTCTAGAATTAGAGATTAGCAGTGGCTGGATGGACAATTTTATCAAAAAAAGGCCACAGTCGCTACTTAATGGAATAGCTAATGAAAATTTTCTATAAACCAGAAAATTGCGTGTAATCTGTGGTAGGGATAAAGTAGTGTGGATGAAGTCCCATACTCACGAGCAAATGTACCCCAGTTCGAACTCCGTCCACGGCAAATTCAGAACAGTACTTGAAAATTTTCCAATACGAACGAAACTGTTCTAACGGATGAATTGCCTTTGCTACAGTGAACAACGCCTATTTAATACTGACAATTATGTATAAAATTAATGCCATAAATCTATATATATATATATATATATATATATATATATATATATATATATATATATATATATATAATATATATATATATATATAGTATATATATATATATATATATATATATATATGTGTGTGTGTGTAGGTGTACATAGAGAGAGAGTAAATGGAAACCAATCAGTTAAGTGCGTCACATCCAGTTCAAGCTCAATGCCAGAACTGGATTTGACGCACACACTTGATTGGTTTCGCTTTTTCACTCTCTCTATGTTTACATATTTCTAACTTTTTTTGCCTTCCAATTTATATATAATTTTTTAAATTTATTTATATATATATATATATATAAGAATTGAAAAGTTATGCTTACTAATCCTATTTCATAGTGCAGTCCAGTTTTATCCTTATTGGACACTCATGAATTCATCATTAGATCTCCTGTCACAGGGGTTGGAACAGAGGCTCAAGTGCTGTAAACACTTCTAACACACCCGCTGCGCTGCCGACACTGCGCATTAAAACCGACCACCATCATGCGGACACAATGCAAACTAGGAAATTTATAGTGAATTTAAGTATTACGACAGGAGTCTATTGTATAATCTGGTCCAAATAGAAATCCGGTCAGAACAATACTAGCAACTATTTGATGAGTGCCCAATAATGGCAAACCGATCTACTATTTGAAATGTATTTTCTGCCTAATGCAATTTTTATCCCATGCTGACAAAATACCTATGCATTAGTTTATTTCAATCCTAATGGACGAGATATTTAAAAAATCAAATGCAATTTGATCCTTAGAATATTTTTTCGTCCCCCATCTTTGTCTTTGAGTAAAATCGACCATTTGACGCACAGCAATGCAGTCTTTCGGGTGCTCATTTGGATGTGTGCAAGCAAGTTCTAGATTTTACTAAATACATAATAGTTATGTATACTTTTCATTCCGTTTTTTTTACTTTTTTTCTTTTCAAATGATTTTTTTAATCGGACAAACTAATTAAGCATCTTTCAATCAGTTTTACTTGCAGGCAGGCTATTGGCACAAATCTCACTGGGCTGTCAGGCGCACGTAGTGACGTGTTTCCAACTTCTATGACCATCATCTGAGCACCGTAGCAAACTGATTAACGATGATCAAACCGCAATACATATCTGAGCAAAGAAGAATTAGATATGCGACTCTCATAATTAGTAGTCTCGTATACATCGAGCTTGGCAGGAGATGTGTGGACCAAAATTTCTATACAAGCACAAAAATGTAGAAGAGAGATTCGCGTTTCCAATTTTTCTTTAGTAATATACGCATTGCATTTTTATTCTCGCCATTCAGTGTTCCGTCGTGCTCTGTTATTGATCATGGAATGTTAAACGCGTCGGTACGTGAATCTGGCTGTAGCTTTCGTTTGGTTGTACGACTGGTTAGACACAATGTGATTGGTTACTTTATGAA
The DNA here is from genome assembly GCA_029291075.1 of Eudiplozoon nipponicum. Lineage (NCBI taxonomy): Eukaryota > Metazoa > Platyhelminthes > Monogenea > Mazocraeidea > Diplozoidae > Eudiplozoon > Eudiplozoon nipponicum. Next base: position 7,973 of record JAQBSW010012389.1, on the reverse strand, counting down.
GACTGCAAATGTCATATTAATTTTGTTTACAAAAGAATCATGTTCAGGCATTGAACTTGAACTGGAATTGACATTCGTAATTGATCGGTTTCCTTTTTTCAAATTCTCTCCATGTTTACATAATTCTATCTTGTTTTGCCTTTCAATTGATATATAAAGAGATGTTCATTTGTAGATACCCGAGAAGAAAATGAGAAAGAACTGTTTCTTGTACATGATAAAAATTCTTTTTGTGTTTGCTTTTGCTAAGGGTACTATGAATTTTATTAAGGTCCGCATTTCAAAAGAATTATTCTAATATTGCCAGTAATAGTAGTATTAGTAGCAGAAGTAGTTGAAGTGGGAGTGGTAATGGTACCAGTAGTGATATTAGTATTTTTAATAATAGTATTAGGGGCATCAGAAGTAGTGGGGGTAGCAATGGAAATAATAGTATTTATAATAGTTCTACTACTACTAAAATTTCAGATAATAGTATTTGTAGTAGTATAATTAGTAGTATTAATAGTGGTAGTAAAAGAAGAATTAAAGAATTTTCTTATTATTATTATTATTATTGTTGTTATTATTATTGTTATTATATTATTATATTTTAGTAGTAGTCGTATTAGCAGAAGCAGTTTTAGCAATACTAGTAGTATTAATAGTAGAAGTAGCTATAGTAATATTACTTATATTATTACCATTTTTAAAATATTTTTCGCGTAAATATCTAAAATATTGTTTTAAAATTTTAAACTGTGATGCTGTTTAACTTTTAATAATTAATCTACAAAGAATTAATAATGCAAAATAATAACTTCATTTTTACGCTTCATTTATCCTCTGCACAGTTGTTCAAAATTACAACCGTTTAACTGGTTTTCTCCCTTCCTATCTCTTTTAAGCCTAATGGGAAACATTTTTATATACTAAATATTCCATTTTAACATAATTCTAAATAGGAAACTAATAATTTGTAAACCATCTTAAAATTTGCTGTATTTCGAAAAGTTCCTGGTTGAAAAATGTTCATCTTTAATGAAAATTTGAAGACAATTAAATCCTCGCTTTATTCAACTTAATTAATAATAAAACTATTTAAGACCCTCTTTGAATGTTTCTTTTGCAGTGTCGTTCTACAGAAATACAATTTAATTAATGACTGACGAGAACAAGTTTGATTCAGCTTTTGTTTTAACGATTATCTATTAGCAAGTATTATTGATTGATAAATACGGAATATATTACGCATAATTGAATTCCGAAAACGTTTATTATAAATAACAACTAATAGTAAAATTATGTGCCTACGCTATTTTTTATTTATAGAAATATGTGATATTTGTACTTTTCGATTATTTTGAGCACAGTTTTCCTACTGTATTAAATTTGATGTTGTACTATTCATGAATTTTTATAAAAAAACGTAGCCTCATAGGATTGCAAAACAGAAAAATTACATAGAACCAATATGCCATGCCGATATTATTACCCACGTGTAAACTCTTTTGCATGAAGTGAGCAATAGCTATTAAAATGTTGCAGAAGTTTATTTTCTTATCGTTAAGAAAATAAATACACGAAAATTTATGCTCGTATTCTAACAGAATTATATATCAAAGCAATACAGGACATTTTAAGAAAGTCAGATAGGTGAATTTGAATTTGATATTGTTGATATTAAACTAATGTGATTACGTGGACAAATGAAGTCCTCAAATTCATCGCAAAATATGTATAGCGTCTATTTCGGTAAACTGATCTCACTTTATGTTTCATTTTGGAGTTTCCATGTGATACACAGAAAAACTCCAAGTTTAACATCAATCACCATTAAGGGAGTATAGAAGATTTCACAAAGTTGATTTCAATTGCCTCACCTTTGCTTCGAAGCCAACTTCGTAAAGCAACGAAATTTCTTTTGACCAATGCCGCGCTTCGCAGTGCAGTACGCGGGTTATAGTTGTACATGGGCAGTTACACAAAGATCCGATTCTTCACACTTTCCGATTTTGTTTTGTCTTTGATCGGGTTGACTTCTTCTTTGTTCAACTGGAAATGTGGTTCTATCACATCTTTGTTTACTGGCGACGTTTCGGTGCCTACTTTCCAGCACCATCCTCAAGCAACACAACACAGTACAAACTTCACAATAGCAGATTTAAGCAAATGTGGTAACCTCGTTCCAAAACCATTCTTTTTATATATAATTGACTCAACACTATTTTTAATCATAGAATTTGTCTCAGTAACTAAACTCAATATATAACTCTTTATAATTAGCAGACCAATCATTACCTCACCTATCTAAAATTCCCGGTATACGTAATCTCATCTCGTATGCAGAATATTGTAGGGGAGAGAGACAGTATCGTACCTTTTGTTATTTGTTATAACTGTATTGCTACTATGTCACGGTAATCAAAATTCAAAAATGATAAAACTCAAATCTTGACTGTCATATACTGTATTTTATTTAAAGCCGGGAGCTCTAATGTATACAATGGTGTGTGAGGTATTGCGCACATAGCAACAAATTAGTTCAAATATGGAGCAGCAAGTAGCGTAGATGGATGGAGAGTGAATGTTATATCGACGCTTAGGTGAACGATTAAAGAGAGAAAGATAGAGATAGCCTGGACAACTAACGTTTTTCAAACAACTAATCGTAAGCACAATGCGAAGTTAATCAACTTTTGGAAATAATTGCATAAGAATATTTGCTGATATGACTAAAATACTTCATTACACCTATATCTAAATATAATATCGTAAAACCTTTATATATATCTATATATATATATATATATATATATATATATATATATATATATATATATATATAGAAAAAAGACCATTGTTAATTATTAAACATGAATAATTTCTATTCTTATTATATATTTATTTATTACGTTAGTCACACCTTATATCAATATATAAAATACATGTCAATACGTATAAAAACATATATATGAATATAAGCAACAGTATGAGACCAACATCCCTAATCCTATATATATATATATATATATATATATATATATATATATATATATATATGTATATATATATATATGTACATTAGTAATAAATATTTATTAGGTTATGCACACCTTATATTAATATATAAAATACATATCAATATGTATAAAAACATATATATATATATATATATATATATATATATATATATATATATATATATATATATATATATACGTTTGCATATTTCAAATTATTATTTTATTCTTTTCTTACTGTTTTTTTATTTACCAATTAATCAAATTGTATATTTATTTATTCACACCTTATATAAATATATAAAATACATATAAATATGTATAAAAACATATATATAAATATAAAACATATATATAAATATGGGCAACAGTGTGAGTTAAATGTCTGTATATATATATATATATATATATATATATATATATATGTTAAAATTATTATTTATTATTATTTTATTTTATTTTTTTTAAAAACCTTCTTAAAAAAATATTTAATATTAATGGTAATGTATAAAATGTTTTATGCCCGTTTTACATATATATAATAAACCTATTAATGTACCGATAGTCCTATCTATATATCCGTCTATCTATCACATTTTGAAGTTCTCTTAAATGGATATCTTATAGCTGTTAATAATGAATAACTTCTCTAGGGCTAATGTATTATTCATTTATTAATATATTCATAATTTACATAAATATATAAAATATAAGCAACAGTCTCTTATCTAATGTCCCATCTACTAACCATTGCTAAATCTGTATACCCTCTTCTGGGACATTATTATTGAGAAAGATAAGTATATAGGAATTGATATTGGTACAGTTCATTCACAATCAGTTCTCTGTAATCGAGGTTTTTTACTTAGGTTCCCACTTAATTCAGATTCCACAGCCTCCCGTTTTCTGACCGTAGAAAATGCTTCATTAAATATTGGGCCCAATGATTTTTCTACCGATGTTACATTCATTACACCTTTTCCTGATTTTATTTCAATTGATTCTCTAATAAGTTTAGTTAATCTGTTGCGGTTGCATAACGCGATGCTTATACATCCTTCCCAGTCTATTTCATGACCCGTTTCCTTCGAATGCCTAGCTAGGTCTGATCTTTGAATGTGTCCATATTTGCAATCTGTCTTATGTTCACCTCTACGAACCTTTATAGGTCGCATGGTTTCGCCTATATACCTGAGATTATATTCTTTGCATGGTATCGCATATACTCCTGATGTCTCGAGTGGTTCTACTCTTTCTTTTTGGTTAGGTAGTTTATTGCCTATAGTAAGTGATTGTCTTAAAACTGTTTTAATATTGTATTTAGCTGCTATTATTCTAATTTTCCTGCTCAATTTTGAATCAGGTAATACCATAATTTTGTGCCTATCTGGTTCTGTTTCCTTCTTTACTTTGTTTATTATATTATTATTAAATCTCTGTAACATGTCATCTATAATCTATATATTATACTTTACGGATAGCCATTTAGTTAAAATATTTCTTTTAATCTCCTCATTTCCTTTTCTCTATTTTCTTTATCCACTATTCTAAGACTCCTTAATATCATGGATTTAAGTATGCCTATTTTCATTCCATATGGGTGATTTGATAAGAAATTAAGAAGAAGTCCTGAATAAGTCTCTTTTGTAAAAATATCTCTTTCCAATCTGGAACCATTCCGTTTTATTTTCACATCCAAAAGGGTAATTCATCATTATTCTCTTTCTCCAATGTAAACTTTAATTCACCTAATTAGTTGGCTAATTCAAAGAATTTATTTAACTCATTATCACCATGATTCCAAATTATAAACATATCATCCAGGAATCTTACATACAAGTTTGGCTTGAGAGGAGATTTTAACAACAGATTTTTTCAAATTAGTGCATAAAAATATTAGCAACCGGGACTGATAGTGGTTGTCCCATAGGGACACCTTTAACTTGTTTATAAAATTCATTTCTGAACCTAAAGTAGGTGGAGGACATACAAATATTAAAGATTTCCATAATACTACTTAACATCATTTTACTACCTTCTATTATCTCTGGGAACTCTGTTAAACAACGCTTCACACTTTCTAATGCTGTTTGTACCGGGACATTAGTATACATCGATACAACGTCCAGGCTAGCCATTCTATCATTATCATTCAAATTATATCTACTATTAATGTCAATAAAATGATATGTATTCTTTAAAGTATAATATAAGAAATAAGTATATTTTCTAATTCTGTTGCATAGAAATTTAGACAATCTATACGTTGGTGAGTTTTGTACATTCACGATTAATCTAAGTGGATTCCCCTGTTTATGAATCTTCACTATACCATAAATTCTCGGTGGGACTGTGTCACAAGTATTTTTTGAAATTTCGTTGCGATGTGTACAATTCAATTAATTCAATGCCGCGTCTTGCGTACGCGGGTAATAGTTGTACACGGGCAGTTACACAAAGATCCGTTTCTTCACACTTTCCGATTTTGTTTTGTCTTTGATCGGGTTGAATTCTTCTTTGTTCAACTGGAAATGCGGTTCTATCACATCTTTGTTTACTGGCGACGTTTCGATATTATATTTAGATATATATGTATATAGATATAATGAATTATTTTAGTCATATGAGCAAATAGTCTTATGCAATTATTTCTATGAGTTGATTAACTTCGCATTGTGCTTACGATTAGTTTTTTGAAAAACGTTAGTTGTCCATACTATCTCTATCTTTCTCTCTTTAATCTTTCACCTAAGCGTCGCTATGACATTCACTCTCCAACCATCTACGAAACTTGCTGCTCCATATTTGAACTAATTTGTTGCTATGTGCGCAATACCTCACACACCATTGTATACATTAGAGTTCCCGGCTTTAAATAAAATACAGTATATGATAGTCAAGGCATTTTTTAAAATTTTGATTACCGTGACATAGTAGCAATACAGTTATAACAAATAACAAAAGGTTCGATACTGTCTCTCTCCCTTACGATATTCTGCATACGAGATGAGACTACGTATACCGGGAATTTGAGATAGGTGAGGTAATGATTGGTCTGCTAATTATAAATAGTTATATATTGAGTTTAGTTACTGAGACAAATTCTATGATTAAAATAGTGTTGAGTCAATTATATATAAATAGAATGGTTTTGGAACGAGGTTACCACATTTGCTTAAATCTGCTATTGTGATCAGTGTTGTGTTGCCTGATGATGGTGCGGGAAAGTAGGCATCGAAACGTCGCCAGTAAACAAAGATGTGATAGAACCGCATTTCCAGTTGAAAAAAGAAGAATTCAACCCGATCAAAGACAAAACAAAATCGGAAAGTGTGAAGAATCGGATCTTTGTGTAACTGCCCGTGTAAAAGTATAGCACATGTCGGTTACCAACAACGAATAACTAACGTTGACATCCGTAGACGTATTCTTGGATCTGACAATAAGTGCTCGTCTTTAGAAAGTCAAATAAGGCTCCATCAACTTCGTTGGCTCGGTCACGTTTTGCGTATGCCCTCATTCCGATTGCCCAATGGAGCTCTGTTCTCTCATCCAGCACCAAATTGGCGTAAGAAACAAGGTGGGCAGATTTTGACATGGCAGAAACAATTAAAGTCACTTACATCTAAATTGGGTTGTATGGGATCCACTCGTCTGCCGGGATGGGGTCCTCGTGCACATCACAGTTCTTGGTTAGAAACCCTTAGCGATATGGCAGCGAATCGAGCTCAGTGGCGATCTTGTTGCAGATGTATAGTAGAATCATCTTCGTAACTTTCTTTTCTTAGTAGGGCAAAGTTAGCTGCGAGGTTCGGTTTGTTTATGACGTGATACGGTGAAATCTGCAAGGAAGCTGTGTTGCTGATGTCCCCTTGCCCGAATGCTAACTTGGCCATAATGGTGTTGTGGAGAGGTTTAGTTTTCCTCATTTCTGTGAGTTATCCTGATAAATTTACTCATAGTAGCAAGGTTTTCCTTCTCTCTCTACCCCTCTCCCTCTCTCGTAAATCTCAATAATAATTTATCTAAATTCACTTATATACTTTTTTTCCACTCCTCATGGTTATATGGCAGTGAAACATTAGTCACTTGACTTTTGTGTGGCTGGAAATGATGATGATGATGATGATGATGGCACTTTCTAGACCACTTACCCACTACGAATTTCAGGCCGAAATAGAAATTCCGCTGAGCGCCAGGAATCATAGACAAAGTAGACCAGAGCTTCCATGGACGGAAATAATTAGTTGTAATATCATACACTTTATCATGCCGTACGTACTCTGATTAAGCAAGAATAACCCAATTAGGTCAAATTCAGCAATTTAAGGACCCTTTTATCATAGTAGCATGAAAAGGCAAATTGCATTAACTATGGAGATACTCAAAATAAGGCGCCAAATTCCACCTGGCTCGACTCATAATAATATTTCACTTTGCCTTAAAGGTCGTGTTTACAATGCATCTGTACGCGCAGTCTTACTATACGCTAATGAAACTTGGCCTCTTAGAGTTGATGATCTGAGACGCTTACAGGCATTCGATCATCGTTGTTTGAGAAGTATAGCACATGTTGGTTACCAACAACGAATAACTAACGTTGACATCCGTAGACGTATTCTTGGATCTGACAATAAGTGCTCGTCTTTAGAAAAGCAAATAAGGCTCCATCAACTTCGTTGGCTCGGTCACGTTTTGCGTATGCCCTCATTCCGATTGCCCAATAGAGCTCTGTTCTCTCATCCAGCACCAAATTGGCGTAAGAAACAAGGTGGGCAGATTTTGACATGGCAGAAACAATTAAAGTCACTTACATCCAAATTGGGTAGTATGGGATCCACTCGTCTGCCGGGATGGGGTCCTCGTGCACATCACAGTTCTTGGTTAGAAACCCTTAGCGATATGGCAGCGAATCGAGCTCAGTGCCGATCTTGTTGCAGATGTATAGTAGAATCATCTTCGTAACTTTCT
>JAQBSW010012388.1:0-16939 GCA_029291075.1 Eudiplozoon nipponicum | reverse complement strand
TGTACCCTTTTTATGTGCAAAAACAAAAAGAAATTTTATCAGATATAAGAAAATTTTCTTTCGCATGGTCTTCTCAAATATCTACTCATGAACATATCTTTATATATAAATTGGAAAGCAAAACAAGATAGAAATACGTGAACAAAGCGAGTGTGAAAAATAGAAACCAATCAAATTGCGTGCGTCACATCCAGTTCAAACTCAATGCTTGTACGTGCTTCTTCTGCTTACATAAATCCGGCTGCAATTTGTTTATCCATAAGGCTTCGTATGTGGCTAGCTCCCTTTTGTTTCTGCATTTAGTAATTACTTTGAATGCTACGTCTGGAGAACATACGTGCGTTGTTTCGATGATGTGTTGCGCAATAGCAGACGTGTATTCACCATTTGATTTAAAACAGGCGTTCAAGTTGCAATGTTCTCTCATTCGAGTAATTAACCGTCTGGTCGATCGGCCTACGTAAGTTGATCGACAACTTGCGCATGTATATTGGTAAATAATATTTGATATCGACATTAACGGCTGTTTCTCTTTGATTGCTGGTAAAGGCAAGTGTGTTACCCTAAATAACACTCGTAGTTTGGCTGCATTAAATGTGCGTGTCAATGCTGCTTCAACTTTCTTTTGTGCCATTCGGGAAACTGCATCCCCCTTAAATGGGATGTTTAGGTAGACGGTTTTCTTTTCTGGCCCATAGTACGTCTGTTTCTGGTTAACTCCCCTTTTAATAATTGATTCAATTAATTGTCTGGGATAGCCATTAGACATTAAATCGTTAATTGCCTTATTATATTCATTTTCTTTAGAATCTTGACTAACCAACCTGTCAATTCTTGAGAAGCAACCACGAACTGTTGATAATTTATATTGAAATGGCACAAAACTGCTGTAATGCAAATACTGTGCAGACCATGTTGGTTTATGGTAAATTGTTCTGTTTAATTTACCATTAGTTTCTTTCTTTAACAGTACATCAAGGAAAGGCAGACAGTCATCTTTCTCGTGCTCTGACGTGAAACCGATATTCTTATGTGCTTTGTTGAAACTTTGAAGCAATATTCGTGATTGCGACCTGTTTTTAAGTACAAGAAATATATCATCCACGTACCGTATATATTGAGCACATTTACTTATGTCACTCTTTAATGATGTATTTTCTAGGTGCCCTAGAAAAATCTCAGCCAACACTGGAGATAAGGGGCTTCCCATTGCGACACCATCAGTCTGTTTGTAGATGTTTCCATTAAAACGAAATCGTACGTCTTTCGTGCATAATAAGATAAGCTTGCGTAGAGTTTGACCTGGCACCGGCGATGGTAATATATCGTGTTCTACCGCTTTGACTATAATGTCAATGGTTTCATCAATTGGAACATTTGTAAACAAAGACGTAACATCAAAAGATACCATAATCTTGTTTTTAACATTTATATCTTGAATTTTGTTTACAAACTCAAACGAATCGGCAACCGAATAATTACCTAGTAGTTTACGTAATGGTTCAAGTAAACGAACTAGCCATTTAGCTAGTGCATGAAACGGAGAATTTACCATTGATAAAATTGGCCTCATAGGACAACCTCTTTTGTGTGTTTTTGGTAATCCGTACATTATTGGTGTAGATGATCCAATTGGCTTGAGCTTCTGTGCAGTGGCCTCATCAATAAATCCGGCATCTGTCAAAATCTTAATTTCATTAATTACTTTGCGCTCCACCTTGTCTATTTCATCTGATTTATCGTCTAGACGTGTGAATTTTGTATTGTCATTTAACACGTTTTCCATCTTTTGTACGTATTCAGATTTGTCCATTATAACTGCGCTCTTTCCTTTATCAGCGCGTAGTATTTTGATGTCTGCATTTCTGCTGATATTTCTAAGTGCATTTAGATGCTGCTGTGTCAACGCATGCTGCTCTGCACATTTAGACGATTTCAGGTGTGAAGCCTGATCAACTAGTGTAGCCTTGAACCAATTTTTATAATCAATACTGGTAGGCTCCAAGTCAGCTGTTTGTTCAAATAACAATTCAAATGCTGCCTCAAAATCAACATTGCATTTATTAGAAGGATGTATTCCATAATTTCGGCCCATCGATAGTGCCTCCATTGTTAGCTGATCGATTGGCACTTTTGATAAGTTAAGCACACGCTTATCAAGATCGGTCGGTATTAAATCACACAAAACTCCAGGTTTTACATCTTTTTCCAATTTGTTCAAAATTCTTGCTTTATCTTTCTTCATAACTGTCGGCAAAAACATCAAAAATTTCATTCTTGCAAAAAGACTTAGTTCATCTAATACACAAGATACACACCCAATTCTTGCCTGTAGCACTGCTTCATCTTCCTTCAACTGCTCAATTTTAGAATACGTCAACCTTGTAAGATTTCTTCGGTTGACTCGTAGTTTTGATTTTCGTAAACTGCGTACCAAAACACCTGGGAACCGTAATTGTTTAATACACTGATAATAATGTTTTAACCACAATTGCGTTCTTTGCGCTCTACACTTTAACGTCACTAGTTCATCTAGTTTTCTGAAAGATTCTTTTGAAATGCGAGCTTTAATAAAATTCATTGTACCCTTTTTATGTGCAAAAACAAAAAGAAATTTTATCAGATATAAGAAAATTTTCTTTCGCATGGTCTTCTCAAATATCTACTCATGAACATATCTTTATATATAAATTGGAAAGCAAAACAAGATAGAAATACGTGAACAAAGCGAGTGTGAAAAATAGAAACCAATCAAATTGCGTGCGTCACATCCAGTTCAAACTCAATGCTTGTACGTGCTTCTTCTGCTTACATAAATCCGGCTGCAATTTGTTTATCCATAAGGCTTCGTATGTGGCTAGCTCCCTTTTGTTTTTGCATTTAGTAATTACTTTGAATGCTACGTCTGGAGAACATACGTGCGTTGTTTCGATGATGTGTTGCGCAATAGCAGACGTGTATTCACCATTTGATTTAAAACAGGCGTTCAAGTTGCAATGTTCTCTCATTCGAGTAATTAACCGTCTGGTCGATCGGCCTACGTAAGTTGATCGACAACTTGCGCATGTATATTGGTAAATAATATTTGATATCGACATTAACGGCTGTTTCTCTTTGATTGCTGGTAAAGGCAAGTGTGTTACCCTAAATAACACTCGTAGTTTGGCTGCATTAAATGTGCGTGTCAATGCTGCTTCAACTTTCTTTTGTGCCATTCGGGAAACTGCATCCCCCTTAAATGGGATGTTTAGGTAGACGGTTTTCTTTTCTGGCCCATAGTACGTCTGTTTCTGGTTAACTCCCCTTTTAATAATTGATTCAATTAATTGTCTGGGATAGCCATTAGACATTAAATCGTTAATTGCCTTATTATATTCATTTTCTTTAGAATCTTGACTAACCAACCTGTCAATTCTTGAGAAGCAACCACGAACTGTTGATAATTTATATTGAAATGGCACAAAACTGCTGTAATGCAAATACTGTGCAGACCATGTTGGTTTATGGTAAATTGTTCTGTTTAATTTACCATTAGTTTCTTTCTTTAACAGTACATCAAGGAAAGGCAGACAGTCATCTTTCTCGTGCTCTGACGTGAAACCGATATTCTTATGTGCTTTGTTGAAACTTTGAAGCAATGTTCGTGATTGCGACCTGTTTTTAAGTACAAGAAATATATCATCCACGTACCGTATATATTGAGCACATTTACTTATGTCACTCTTTAATGATGTATTTTCTAGGTGCCCTAGAAAAATCTCAGCCAACACTGGAGATAAGGGGCTTCCCATTGCGACACCATCAGTCTGTTTGTAGATGTTTCCATTAAAACGAAATCGTACGTCTTTCGTGCATAATAAGATAAGCTTGCGTAGAGTTTGACCTGGCACCGGCGATGGTAATATATCGTGTTCTACCGCTTTGACTATAATGTCAATGGTTTCATCAATTGGAACATTTGTAAACAAAGACGTAACATCAAAAGATACCATAATCTTGTTTTTAACATTTATATCTTGAATTTTGTTTACAAACTCAAACGAATCGGCAACCGAATAATTACCTAGTAGTTTACGTAATGGTTCAAGTAAACGAACTAGCCATTTAGCTAGTGCATGAAACGGAGAATTTACCATTGATAAAATTGGCCTCATAGGACAACCTCTTTTGTGTGTTTTTGGTAATCCGTACATTATTGGTGTAGATGATCCAACTGGCTTGAGCTTCTGTGCAGTGGCCTCATCAATAAATCCGGCATCTGTCAAAATCTTAATTTCATTAATTACTTTGCGCTCCACCTTGTCTATTTCATCTGATTTATCGTCTAGACGTGTGAATTTTGTATTGTCATTTAACACGTTTTCCATCTTTTGTACGTATTCAGATTTGTCCATTATAACTGCGCTCTTTCCTTTATCAGCGCGTAGTATTTTGATGTCTGCATTTCTGCTGCATTCAAATTTATTTACGTTGCACCAATGAGAAAAAAGCAAATTGCCGTTTAACCACGTTTAACCACGTTTAACCAATAGTATGCAAGTACACATATTGCATGCTATTTAAGCACGGTAATTTACCATGCAAGTCAGTTGGTCGTATCTACGTTCTGCCTCGTGTTACACATGTGCGTGCTGTCGGCTGTCAATACCTACGCTGGATATTGATTTGTTTCACCAACAATTGGCAACATTCGTGACTCACCGTGTTGCACTTCAGCCAGCAAGACGAGCCAATTAATGCAGAACTTCAACACACATGATAACAACAGCAGGAACCACAACCAGAGTCCACCCAAGGAACAGAACGTCAACTTACATATATATAACTTACGCGAACGCCGCCAAGGCCCTCTTAAGGGCCCCCATATCAGTAACTAATCTCTATTCAGAGCACCTTAACCGAGTTTGTAACGTCGTACGGCATTTACTTGAAGCCGGGGCGTTTACAAAATTGGCGACCGCGCCAGGATATTGATTATTTATCTGATTTTTTTTTGGGTATAAATAAATTGACTTTCTTCTTCATTTGTTTGGGATAAATCGACTAACATTTGCGTTTTCTTTACCCTGATCCTGGTTTTTTTTCTGGGAATTTTTATTGGGTATATATTCGTGAATTTGTGGTGTTCTTCTTCCTTAAAGGAAATTTTAAATTTTGGAAGCAGTGTGTTATTCTTGCTGTTGAAAATAATAATTCATTGGCACTAAAGGCCAACGGGGCCTCTGTTCGTCTTCCCTACGGGACAATTTCAATTTTTGGAAGGAGTGACGCTGTTCTGTGTTGAAATAATAATACATTGTCATCAAAGGCCATCGGGGCCTCTGTTCGTTTTTTCCTTTTGTACTGGACAATATCAAGCAACAGTGGAAGCTGTTTGTGGGACAATTTCAATTTTTGGAAGGAGTGACGCTGTTCTGTGTTGAAATAATAATACATTGTCATCAAAGGCCATCGGGGCCTCTGTTCGTTTTTTCCTTTTGTACTGGACAATATCAAGCAACAGTGGAAGCTGTTTGTGGGTAAGCGTTTCGTTATATATTTATACATTTATATATACATTTTCATATTGCTTATAAATTTATGCTTTTAAGATCCCGTAAGATTGTTAAAATGTCAGGTCCAATTTTAGATATTGATGTTCCTGTTTGGGATGGAGATAGTGAGTTATTTTTTATGCGCGTAGACTCCGCTTTCTCCCCGTTTCCTTATTATGACAGTCATCAAAAACTGTCAAAGGTTTTTGCTAAACTACCTTCTGAATTGCAGCGACGGATTTATCCTAAGCTTGAGGCCATTAGGAAGCTACCTAATCCCATTTTGGGCCTACAAAACGAGGTAGAATCCTTGCTTGGACCCACGGAAACTGAGCAGATAATAAACAAATATGCGCAGTTAGATATGCCAAATCTTGGCCCCATAGAAATACTGAGGGAATTACGGAAACGTTGGTATAAAACCAACATTTCTGACCATGAGGCTAAGGTTGTTTTTATTAACAATCTTCCCCAAACATTAAAACTCTTTGCCAGACAGCTCCCCAACACTCTCTCTATAGATGACTTATCTGAGAGATGTGAGTTAGAATATAGGGTTTTGGAACCCAAAGTGAATCCATCATCCTTTTCTTCACCCCCGCAAGATGATAGAATCTCCTCCTTAGAGAGAACAGTGGCGAACATGGCCAAAGTTCTAGAAGGATTGGCCATTACCAAATCGGAGATAAATCATGTGAATGCTCGACCAAAATTCGTTTCCAAGTCAAATTATAATGGTAGGCGGCGATCGAGATCTCCGCAATCATTTAATAAATATGCTCCAAAGAACTGGTGTTATAACCACCAGAAGTTTTTTTATGCTTGCCTAGTTTGTCTTTGTCGTTCCGAAGAATTTCCGAATGAGTGTCAATTTCCACAGCTGACGGAGAGGACAACAGACCGCAGGCACAAGGGTGCATCAGTATCGGGAAACGTCTGGCGCAGGAAGTAGAATACCGTACTTTCTGCACATCAACGGCATCAACGGCGCTACAGGGAAGAAGCCAACTACAATCCGACATCCCTGTCGACTCTACTGATAAATTATAAGGGCAAGTAAAATTATTAATCAATAATATGATTGCTAATGAAGAATTGGATTCGACGCATGGTAACACTCTCATTCAAAGAGATACCGTAGCACCCAGAGTTTATGGTTTAGTTAAAGTGCATAAGCCGGGTAATCCTTTAAGAATTATAGTGAATGTACAACACTCCCCAACATATAAAATTTCAAAGTTTTTGTGCCATAGAATAAGAAAATATTCCTATTTCTTAGAACATACCTTGCTTAACTCATATCATTTAGTTGAAATTGTTGATAAATGTGTACTAGATGAAAAGGATAGATTAGTAAGCTTAGATGTAGTATCTATGTACACAAATATACCGGTACCTGAGGCTCTGGATTGTTTTAGACGTTTCCTAGTTGATCACCCATTAATATTAGAAGGAAGCAAAATGACGTTAGGACACGTCATGGAGATGATGTATATTTGTATGTCCTCTACTTACTTTAAATTTCGTAAGGAATTTTATAAACAAATTAGGGGCGTTCCAATGGGACAACCTTTGTCGGTCCCAATAGCCAATATCTTTATGCATTATTTGGAAAATAATCTGTTGGATAAGACTCCATTAAAACCAAAATTGTACCTACGTTTCTTGGATGATATATTACTCATCTGGAACCATGGTGACAATGAATTGGTAAATTTCTTAAATTTAGCTAATCGAATGAGCGAACTACAATTTACCTTAGAAAGGGAATCGTCAGGTGAATTACCATTTTTAGATGTCAAATTAATTAGAAATGGTCTGAAATTGGGAAGAGATATTTATAGGAAGGATACTTATTCAGGAATCCTTCTTAATTTCAAGTCCAATCACCCGTTTCGTATGAAAGTCGGGATCTTAAAGTCATTAACATTAAGAAGTCTCAAGTTAACAGATATAAAGCATAGGAAGTTAGAATTAGACAGACTACGTGATATATTCAAGACTAATGGTTACCCTCCTCATTTAATAGATACAACAATGAGGGACATGGTGAAGAAATTTAATCCTAGTTTGAGATACATAAAAGCAGATAAGGAGAAGGAAGAGCGGAAGATCATGGTATTACCGGACTCTATATTAAGTAGGAAAGTGAAATCAATAGCTTTAAAATACAATATAAGGACCGTTTTAAGACAGCCCCTTACACTAGGCACTATACTCCCTAACCAAAAAGAAAAGATTGAACCCTTAGACACTTCAGGAGTGTATGAGATCCCATGCAATGATTGTAGTCTCAAGTATGTTGGTGAAACCATGCGTCCAATCAAAGTAAGAAGAGGTGAACATAAAACTGCGTGTAAATATGGACATATTGCTAAATCTGATCTTGCTCGTCATGTAGTGGAGACTGGTCATACTATCGACTGGGAGGAATGCAAACGCATAGCAATATGTAGTCGTAATAGGATGACGAGATTGATTAGGGAATCTATAGAAATTAAATCTAGAGATAATATTATGAATGAAACAGCTGTTGAAAAATCCTTAGGTCCGATTTGGAATACTGCACTAGCTAGTGGAAGAAAAAGGCGATTGCATGAATTGGTAACTGAAGCTAGCTCCAGTAAAAGATTAAGAACATCAGATTAAGATTGACTAATTAGTGGGCTTTTATTCAACAAATGAATAAACAATTATGAATATAGCCTTCAAATTTCATCTCTAACTATTCATTTGATTTTAAAACAAATAGTGATTTCAACCTTAATTTTCTGTTTTACACCCCCACCCTACCCATTGGAAATATTCTAATAATACAATAGTTATAAGTAATAATTTGTCTGACGCGTGCAAAGGGTAAATTAATGTCTATTGACTGCAGTTTCATTTAGATGTACGTACATGTGTATCAAAATAAAATAATTTAACCAAGTTTTTTAGTTATGCATACACATACACATGGACATGCGTGGCGTGCGCCAATAACTGTTATTAACTTCTCTATCTTGAGTACAACCTAGTGGTTTGAATTGTAATTTAACATGTGCAATAGTCTTTCGGACTTCTGGTTTAATCACTCATGGCATGTTTTTATGACGAGTGTTTTCTGAATTATGGGTCTCCCCCATCTCAGTTACGTCATTTACACTGAGTGTGTTAAAAACGAATAGTTATTGCATGCAATTGATAAATTATTATTCAGCCACTCTGGTCGAAATTAGTTAGATGAAAACAACGGTTATGAAAATGTACACACACACAAATATGTGACACGCGAATATCTAATGAAAGGTCAGTCTGAGGTATATAAATATTATGACTAGAGGAAATAAAACACTTGCTTTATTTGTTTCGTGAGATGCAACTGATGAAGGCCTACGGTAAGATGGGCCGAAATATCTTTCTAAAAGAAAATTACTGGAACAATGAAAGCTGCGTTAGTCAAAACGCAGATCAGGTAATTTCAATTAATCCAGGTGCGAAACACGGAAACTCCTTCAAGTTCATATGCCGTCTGTGGGAAGGCTTACCAATTGTTTACTTCACGGGTACGCAGCCCAACAAGCCAGTTCTGCCGACCAGCCTTCAGAGAAAGGTTTTCGATTCAATTCACTCAATTTCTCACCCAGGAAGCCAAGCGACTGTCCGACTTCTTACAGATCGTTTCTGGGGTCACAGACTTAGGCAGAATGTTAAACGATGGGTCTCAGAGTGTGCAATTTGTCAGAAAAACAAGATCACACGACACACTCGTTCTAAGTTGCAACATTTTCGGTCTACTTCTCGCCTAGCCATCGTCCACATCGACATAGTTCATCTGACAAAGGTTCAAGGTTTCAGCTACCTTCTAACTATGATCGATAGATTTACACGGTGGCCTGCGGCATTACCTCTTGGCACCATTTCTGCAGACGAAGTAACTAACGGTTTTATCTCTGCATGGATATCCAATTACGGTGTTCCCAATGAGGTCATCACGGACAGAGGCACTTGCTTCTCATCTGATCGTTTCAAAACCACCTTGCGGTACATGGGATGCATCTTACGCCAGACGACTGCCTACCATCCCCAAGCTAATGGCATGGTAGAGAGAATGCATAGGGAACTCAAAGCAGCTTTAGCATCCTCGTCCATTAATGGCAACTGGGTCGATGCACTACCTTTAGTTCTGCTGGCCATGCGTTCTCGTACTCGAGAATCCATTAAAACGTCTGCGTCACAACTCTTGTATGGCATGGATCTACGCCTGCCTAGTCAGCTCCCACGTCTACTACCGGCACAAGATGACCCACAAAACGAAGCTTCCCGCCTTCGACTTCATTTCGGTAACATGTCCGAACAGCAGCCGAGACACACGCCTCGTCCAGTCTTCGTTCACCCACAGCTCCACAGCTGCAAGAGAGTACTCGTTCGCAACAATACTGCTGTTGCACCACTACAACCCAAGTATCGCGGTCCTTACCCGATTTTACTCAGACAGCCAAAATACTTCATCATTATGCAAGGCGCTACACCGACATCAGTAAGCATAGACAGGTTAAAACCGTTTATCGAACCACCTGATCCTGAGAGCGTTCAACCTTCTACACACGTCTCAGGCTCCGTCTGCCCACAATCTCAACCTGCTTTGTATAACGCGTAATTAATTTTTTTTAAACATTAACATTTAACTATAAATTTTTTTTAAAACTTTACGTTAATTTTTAGTATTTGTCTCACGTGGCATAACCACCTGTTCTTAGCTAACAATTGTGTAGCATTTTTGAACAGTTCTTTGGTATTATGCCATCTCTGAGGCAATGTTCGTGTACATATTTTATGCAATTATCTTTGATTTTAATGTATATATATTTTACATTATAATGTATTTCTCACACATGACATTACACTGCCTATTTTGGTATGACCAGCTACTTAGAGCTAACGCTTTTGTGTAGCAACACTAAGTAGTGATCAGCTTCATATCATGGCACAGGCCACTTTCAATGCATATCTCAACTTTATCTATTTCACAAAGACCACTCTACAAATGTCATGACTACAACGTCGAGCACTCTAGCTCCTTTGGTCGTATACAAACACATTGACAACGATCCAACCTGCTTAGGTTTTAACTTAAACCTGGCAAATTCAGAGGCGATTTACCTCGAAATCTTCACGCTGCGGCTCCAAAAACTTACACTGCTCTATTTTGCCTCACGTGCTATGACCGTCCACTAGAGCTAACAATTTGTGTAGCAATTCCTAGTGGTTACCTGGCATCATATCATTGTTGAAGCAACCAACAAGCATATTTAAGCCCAGCACTTATGGTTCATCATATTTTTGCTTAACTTGGTTCGAACTCTGTCATGCATTTCTTATCTAGCCTCGCAGAGAGGAATATTTTTTTCTTTTTTTTCAGAGAGGAAAGTGTTGTAACGACACAAATCAATCGCCGACATATTGCGTAAATTAAATTCAAATTTATTTACGTTGCACCAATGAGAAAAAAGCAAATTGCCGTTTAACCACGTTTAACCACGTTTAACCAATAGTATGCAAGTACACATATTGCATGCTATTTAAGCACGGTAATTTACCATGCAATCAGTTGGTCGTATCTACGTTCTGCCTCGTGTTACACATGTGCGTGCTGTCGGCTGTCAATACCTACGCTGGATATTGATTTGTTTCACCAACAATTGGCAACATTCGTGACTCACCGTGTTGCACTTCAGCCAGCAAGACGAGCCAATTAATGCAGAACTTCAACACACATGATAACAACAGCAGGAACCACAACCAGAGTCCACCCAAGGAACAGAACGTCAACTTACATATATATAACTTACGCGAACGCCGCCAAGGCCCTCTTAAGGGCCCCCATATCAGTAACTAATCTCTATTCAGAGCACCTTAACCGAGTTTGTAACGTCGTACGGCATTTACTTGAAGCCGGGGCGTTTACACAACTTTTGAGTTCTGCTAGCATTTTCCTCAGATACAAAGTGAGTTGTCTATCTGCCGAACTACATTTCCAATTATCTAAACAAATATTTCATAGCAGAACAGATAGCACGGTACCTGAGGATTTGGTATTTAATAGTGGATTTACATAATCAAAAAATTATTTATTGTGAGGGAACTGATAATAACTATTTTAAATATTTTTTAAGGTTGACATAAGCTCTATTCCATATATATATATATATATATATATATATATATATATATATATATATATATATATATATATATATATATATATATATATATATATAAGAAAACTTTTCAACTATTTGCCACTTACGTCTATGGTGACCTTTTACACGGTTGTTGGCGACATATTGCTCTCCTTCACCTGTATTTCCAACTAAACAGCCAAAACCTGTTTTAGAAGTTGACAGAGATCATGAAAATCAAGTATATATATCACTTACAGGATTGAGGTCTGTTATAATGTGGCATCGTTGATTTAACATAATTATCATCATCACTTTCCCAATCATTGACTCTTTGGTAAATGCTTTGATGTTAGTATTGTAAACGCCCCGGCTTCAAGTAAATGCCGTACGACGTTACAAACTCGGTTAAGGTGCTCTGAATAGAGATTAGTTGCTGATATGGGGGCCCTTAAGAGGGCCGGGTAATACGTTCGCTTGAAGTCTTCCGAAGTGAAGATGTCCTAGAGCCTTGGGTGGACTCTGGTTGAGTCTTGGCTCCCGTGGTTGAGCTGTGATCGCGTTGTGTATGGTGTCATGCAGGTCCTGCACTCAATTGGCTCGTCTCTCTGGTATCTCGCATCAAGACGAGTAGGGATTGACAACCGGTAAAGTGCAATATGCGCTGACAGCCGATCAAGCAAATACGCGAAGCAGGTAGAATGCAAATGTCACAACTGACTTGCATGGTAAATTACCGTGCTTAAATAGCATGCAATGTGTGCTTGCATACTATTGGTTAAACGTCGTTTAACGTGGTTAAACGGCAATTTGCTTTTTTCTCATTGGTGCAACGTAAATAGATTTGAATTTTATTTACGCAATATGTCACCGATTGATTTGTGTCGTTACAACACTTTCCTCTCTGAAAAAAAAGAAAAAAAATATTCCTCTCTGCGAGGCTAGATAAGAAATGCATGACAGAGTTCGAACCAAGTTAAGGAAAAATATGATGAACCATAAGTGCTGGGCTTAAATATGCTTGTTGGTTGCTTCAACAATGATATGATGCCAGGTAACCACTAGGAATTGCTACACAAATTGTTAGCTCTAGTGGACGGTCATAGCACGTGAGGCAAAATAGAGCAGTGTAAGTTTTGGGAGCCGCAGCGTGAAGATTTCGAGGTAAATCGCCTCTGAATTTGCCAGGTTTAAGATAAAAACCTAAGCAGGTTGGATCGTTGTCAATGTGTTTGTATACGACCAAAGGAGCTAAAGTGCTCGACGTTGTGGTCATGGCATTTGTAGTGGTCTTTGTGAAATGGATAAAGTTGAGATATGCATTGAAAGTGGCCTGTACCATGATATGAAGCTGATCACTACTTAGTGTTGCTACACGAAAACGTTAGCAACTAAGTAGCTGGTCATACCAAAATGGGCAGTGTAATGTCATGTGTGAGAAGTACATTATAATGTGAAATATATATACATTAAAATCAAAGGTAATTGCATAAAAAAATGTATACGAACATTGCCTCAGAGGTGGCATAATACCAAAGAACTGTTCAAAAATGCTACACAATTGTTAGCTAAGAACAGGTGGTTATGCCACGTGAGACAAATACTAAAAATTAACGTAAGGTTTAAAAAAAAATTTTATAGTTAAATGTTAATGTTTAAAAAAAAATTAATTACGCGTTATACAAAGCAGGTTGAGATTGTGGGCAGACGGAGCCTGAGACGTGTGTAGAAGGTTGAACGCTCTCAGGATCAGGTGGTTCGATAAACGGTTTTAACCTGTCTATGCTTACTGATGTCGGTGTAGCGCCTTGCATAATGATGAAGTATTTTGGCTGTTTTAGTAAAATCGGGTAAGGACCGCGATACTTGGGTTGTAGTGGTGCAACAGCAGTATTGTTGCGAACGAGTACTCTCTTGCAGCTGTGGAGCTGTGGGTGAACGAAGACTGGACGAGGCGTGTGTCTCGGCTGCTGTTCGGACATGTTACCGAAATGAAGTCGAAGGCGGGTAGCTTCGTTTTGTGGGTCATCTTGTGCCGGTAGTAGACGTGGGAGCTGACTAGGCAGGCGTAGATCCATGCCATACAAGAGTTGTGACGCAGACGTTTTAATGGATTCTCGAGTACGAGAACGCATGGCCAGCAGAACTAAAGGTAGTGCATCGACCCAGTTGCCATTAATGGACGAGGATGCTAAAGCTGCTTTGAGTTCCCTATGCATTCTCTCTACCATGCCATTAGCTTGGGGATGGTAGGCAGTCGTCTGGCGTAAGATGCATCCCATGTACCGCAAGGTGGTTTTGAAACGATCAGATGAGAAGCAAGTGCCTCTGTCCGTGATGACCTCATTGGGAACACCGTAATTGGATATCCATGCAGAGATAAAACCGTTAGTTACTTCGTCTGCAGAAATGGTGCCAAGAGGTAATGCCGCAGGCCACCGTGTAAATCTATCGATCATAGTTAGAAGGTAGCTGAAACCTTGAACCTTTGTCAGATGAACTATGTCGATGTGGACGATGGCTAGGCGAGAAGTAGACCGAAAATGTTGCAACCTAGAACGAGTGTGTCGTGTGATCTTGTTTTTCTGACAAATTGCACACTCTGAGACCCATCGTTTAACATTCTGCCTAAGTCTATGACCCCAGAAACGATCTGTAAGAAGTCGGACAGTCGCTTGGCTTCCTGGGTGAGAAATTGAGTGAATTGAATCGAAAACCTTCCTCTGAAGGCTGGTCGGCAGAACTGGCTTGTTGGGCTGCGTACCCGTGAAGTAAACAATTGGTAAGCCTTCCCACAGACGGCATATGAACTTGGTTGGGTGACGGGCTATTGATCTTTGAATGTGAATGTCACCGCGTTGTTCAGTTCGCAGGAGAGTTGGCGTTAGTGCAGGTTCACTGAGTGCCACGGAGTTGACAGTGAATGGTGACGGCGAAGGTGGTTGTAGAGAGACGTCTGGCCTAGACAGGGCATCTGCAATGAAGTTCTGTTTGCCCTTGACGTGAAAGACGTCAAATTGCCATTCGCTTAGACGAGAAAGCTGTCTTTCCACTCTGGCAGGGTACTTGGCGATAGATGAAGTTGCGTTTCGAAGTGCGCTAACTAGTGGTGCATGATCTGTGAAAACAACAAATCTGCTACTGCCAATGATGCTGATAAAATGGCGCACTGCGTCGTGGATGGCGAGAAGTTCTCGGCCGAAAGTGTCGTACCTCGTTTCTACTGGTTGGAGAGTACGCGAGTAGAAACTGATAGGCTTCCGAACTCCGTCGATCTCTTGTTCCAAAGTGGCTCCAATAGCGAATTCAGAAGCATCTGTCGTGAGTAGAAATGGCTTTTCGAAATCTGGATGCGTTAGCATTGTGGCATTTGCTAACGAGTTGATGGCAAGTCGAAGTAATTCCTCGTCTTCGGATGACCAAGCAATGATGGAATTCTTGCTCAGTCCTTTTCGGTTCCGCAGGTGCCTGCACAAAGGATAAAGTTGTTTTGAAAGGCCTGGAAGAAACTTGCGATAATAGTTTAGTACTCCCAGGATTTTCTGCAAATCGCTCAAAGTCTTTGGTGACTTGATATTCTTGATTGAATTCGTCTTTGACGGCAACGGTTGAATACCTTGGGCCGTGATACGATGCCCTAAGAAGTCGACGGATGAAGTTGCAATCTGCGTCTTGTCACAGTTGATCTTGAGTCCGTGGTTGGATAAGCGTGAAAGGACATTTCGTAGATGTTTCGCATGAGATTCTAGATCTGGACTGAATACCATAATGTCATCGAGATATGACATACAATAAGCAGAGTCGTCGCGAAGTATGTTGTCTATGAATCTTTGAAATGTCTGAGTAGCACACTTAAGTCCAAAAGGCATGTAAAGATATTCAAAAAGGCCAAATGGAGTGATGACTGCAGTTTTCTCGATATCCTCTGGTGCTACCGGTATGTGATGGTACGCTTGTCTGAGGTCAATCACTGAGAAGAAATTGCTGCCGTTGAGTTTTTCAAGTAACGTGTTGATATTTGGAATAGGATATGCATCAGATTTTGTCACTGAATTTAGCTTACGGTAGTCTCCACAGGCTCTGTACGATCCGTTTGATTTTGAGACTAAGTGCAGTGGTGACGCCCATGAACTTTTCGATGGTCTGATGATTCCCTCTTCCAAAAGCCTTGAGAATTCTTCTTGGGCAGCTTTCAGCTTAGCAGGAGCCAGTGGTCGCTTCTTTAGTGCAATAGGTTGTCCTTCTGTGACGATATGATGCATCGTGTTGGAGACTCGCAGATCGGATTTGTTAAGATCAAAAAGCGATTTGTATTTTCGAAGAGCTGCTGATATCTCTGCTGAATGATGCACTGGGGTTGGCTGAATGACCTGTAACTCCAAACGCTCGGAGGCAAGTGTCCAAAAGCTTTGTTCAAGTCCGGTGGAAGGGTCGATGATCTTTTGATTGGCAAGATCAACAATGAGCCGAAATTTTAGAAGGAAATCAAGGCCTATTATATTATGTGAGACCTTGGCAATGATGAAGTTGTGGGAAAATTCACGTCGTAGACCTATGTTGAGTGTGCGGTATTGGCAGCCATAAGTTGGTATGGGCTCGCCTGTAGCTGTTGCGAGAAGAACGCCTAGCGACATCTCGGCCATTGAATCACCTTTGAGAACTGAGACTGCCGCACCTGTGTCTACGATGTACTCTTCGCCAGTTTTGAAATCAAGAAGGTGCAGAAGTTCGTTTGGCTGTTTGGCCGGGTCATGCAAACAAGTAGGCTGGTGATTGCAACCGGCATTGTCTGTTCGGTTCTCTATGTGAAAAATTCGTCGTGGACGAAAAGAGTCGACAGGGATGTCGGATTGTAGTTGGCTTCTTCCCTGTCGCGCCGTTGATGCTGTTGATGTGCAGAAAGTACGGTCTTCTACTTCCTGCGCCAGACGTTTCCCGATGCTGATGCACCCTTGTACCTGCGGTCTGTTGTCCTTTCCGTCAGCTGTGGAAATTGGCACTCATTCGGAAATTCTTCGGAACGACAAAGACAAACTTGGCAAGCATAAAAAAACTTCTGGTGGTTATAACACCAGTTCTTTGGGGCATATTTATTAAATGATTGCGGAGATCTCGATCGCCGCCTACCATTATAATTTGACTTGGAAACGAATTTTGGTCGAGCATTCACATGATTTATCTCCGATTTGGTAATGGCCAGTCCTTCTAGAAGTTTGGCCATGTTCGCCACTGTTCTCTCTA
>JAQBSW010012387.1:0-16955 GCA_029291075.1 Eudiplozoon nipponicum | reverse complement strand
GCTACATTGTGTGGAATATATACATGAAACCTTTCTTCGGCCTTCTAATATTAACTATCTGAAAAGGAACAGACTGATAGAATGCTCGGGTAGTAATAATGGCAACCATTGAGAAGTAGTAGGGGTACAAAGTCAGGAACGAGAAAGGAATAGCAAAAAGTACCCCTACAAAAGAACTTCCAAAAAATTTACAATATTTTTTTTAAAAGATGCAATATTGTTTTACAAAACCAGCGATAGCATCAAATTCTAGGAGACTTTTGCGAGATTTATCATTCCCTACATTAGTTTGGTAGCGGCTGTTGAGATCCGTGCTTATGATTAGTCCCCGACCTTTTTCCGATTGGTGATGTGAGAAGGCTAAGTCGAATCATCATACGTATATTGTACACAATGTTGCAATGCAAAATCAAAATTCACATTTGAACAAAACGGACCGTGCTCTAGACGGCAATAAAATTTAATTTTAACACAAATGAATGTCTTAAACACCAGTCACAGTCAAACTAAATTGTCCGTACTCTAGACGGTAAAAGTTAAAACAGTATTCACCAAGATGAATGTTTCATGCACAAGTCACAGTTAAGCAAAATTGTCCATGCACTAGACGGTAGTAAAATGAGCTCTGTTTATAAAGTAGCATATTTTGCACACAAGCAATTATTCTTTCACAAATGTCTGAATTGAAATGAATATATGCAACCGATTGAAAATACATGATGATATGAACATAGTCACTGTTAAAAGTTGTCACTGAAAATAAAATGAAGAAATTCGTGTAAAGACTTCAATGACAAAAATTCACAAGTAATTAGTTCACTGTTTGCTATGTTTTTAACTTATGTCATTATAATAATCCATTATTCTCTGAAATTCGGATAGGCATAGTTAAATGTGAACAGTAAATCCCTCGCGTAAACTGCGAATAATCCAACTGAGCGAAATAAATCCACTGTGACACAATAATCCACCGCGTGTTCCATGCGTATCGCGCGCGGTTCTGTATATTTAATAAACAACCCTATTAATTACAAATAAAATTGCAGTTCAAGAAATCTCAATTAAAACTGCTTGAAACTAACAGAGATTGTTTCTAAAATCACAGTTAAGAGAAATATTGTGTAAGAACAGAGTTAGATTATTTGACCTTAAAGAGCACTGTATTTGTCAAAATCGAACATCGTTGGGTTGTAACGCGGAGCCGCGTGTTACAAAATGTTCTAAAATAAAATTGGATTTATTTTTATATGAGGAGTTAATTGATGTTCAATAATTAAAGTAACCTCCACAACAGTACAACTAGTGAGATTTAATTAACTACATGAGACTGTAACGACACAAATTAATGGCCGACATATTGCGTAAATTAAATTCAATTTTATTTACGTTGCACCAATGAGAAAAAAGCGAAACTTGCCGTTTAACCAATAGTGTGCAAGTAGGCATGGCATGCTATTTAAGCACGGCAATTTACCATGCAAGCCAGTTGTGGCATTTGCATTCTGCCTTGCGTCACGCGTGTGCGTTCTGTCGGCTGTCAATACCTACGCTGGTGATTTGATAGTTTCACCAACAATTGGCTACATCCGTGACTCATCTTGTTGCGGTATAACCAGCGAGACGAGCCAATTAATTGCAGAACCTGAACGACGTTATCCACATCGTGATTACAGCTCAACCACGGGAGCGACAACTCAACCAGAGTCCACCCAAGGCTCTAGGACATCTTCACACTCTGAAGACTTCAGGAGAACGCACGACCAGGCCCTCTTAAGGGCCCCCTATCAGTAACTAATCTCTATTCAGAGCACCTTAACCGAGTTTGTAACGTCGTACGGCATTTACTTGAAGCCGGGGCGTTTACAAAATTGGCGACCGCGCCAGGATATTGATTATTGTTCTGATTTTTTTGGTATAAATAAAATTGACTTCCTTTTTCATTTATTTGGGATAAAAATCGATTAACATTTGCGTTTTCTCTACCGTGATCGTGGTCTTCTGGGAATTTTGTTGGGTATATATTCGTGGATTTGTGTTGAATTTTTTTTGGGGGATATAATAATAATACATTGGCATCAAAGGCCAACGGGGCCTCTGTTCATCTTTTCTACGTACAAAACGGTACCGTACGTACTCGACAGGCTCAATTGCGGATATTTTCAATTTTTGGAAGCAGTTACTGTGACGTGCTTTTGTTCTGCGCTAATTCAACTGTGAAAGCTTTTTGTGGGTAAGCGTTTCGTTAAAGTAAATTTATATATTTTCATATTGCTTATAAATTTATGCTTTTAAGATCCCGTAAGATTGTTAGAATGTCAGGTCCAATTTTAGATATTGATGTTCCTGTTTGGGATGGAGATAGTGAGCTATTCTTTATGCGCGTAGACTCCGCTTTCTCCCCGTTTCCTGATTATGACAGTCATCAAAAACTGTCGAAGGTTTTTGCATAAACTACCTTCTGAATTGCAGCGACGGATTTATCCTAAGCTTGAGGCCATTAGGAAGCTACCTAATCCCATTTTGGGCCTACACAACGAGGTAGAATCCTTGCTTGGACCCACTGAAACTGAGCAGATAATAAACAAATATGCACAGTTAGATATGCCAAATCTTGGCCCCATCGAAATACTGAGGGAATTACGGAAACGTTGGTATAAAACCAACATTTCTGACCATGAGGCCAAGGTTGTTTTTATTAACAATCTTCCACAAACATTAAAACTCTTTGCCCGACAGCTCCCCAACACTCTCTCTATAGATGACTTATCTGAGAGATGTGAGTTAGAATATAGGGTTTTGGAACCCAAAGTGAATCCATCATCCTTTTCTTCACCCCCGCAAGATGATAGACTCTCCTCTTTAGAGAGGACAGTGGCGAACATGGCTAAAGTTCTAGAAGGATTGGCCATTACCAAATCCGAGCTAAATCAAGTGAATGCTCGACCCAAATTCGTTCCTAAGCCCAATTATAACGGTAGGCGGCGATCGAGATCTCCGCAATCCTTTAATAAATATGCCCCAAAGAACTGGTGTTATAACCACCAGAAGTTTTTTTATTCATGCCAAGTCTGTCTTTGTTGTTCCGAAGAATTTCCGAATGAGTGCCAATTTCCACAGCTGACGGAAAGGACAACAGACCGCAGGCACAAGGGTGCATCAGTATCGGGAAACGTCTGGCGCAGGAAGTAGAAGACCGTACTTTCTGCACATCAACGGCATCAACGGCGCCACAGGGAAGAAGCCAACTACAATCTGACATCCCTGTTGACTCTTTTCGTCCACGCCGAATTTTTCACATAGAGAACCAAACAGACAATGCCGGTCGCAATCACCAGCCTACTTGTTTGCATGACCCGGCCAAACAGCCCAACGAGCTTCTGCACCTTCTTGATTTCAAAACTGGCGAAGAGTTCATCGTAGACACAGGTGCGGCAGTCTCAGTTCTCAAAGGTGATTCAATGGCCGAGATGTCGCTAGGCGTTCTTCTCGCAACAGCTACAGGCGAGCCCATACCAACATATGGCTGCCGGTACCGCACACTCAACATAGGTCTACGACGTGAATTTTCCCACAACTTCATCATTGCCAAGGTCTCACATAATATAATAGGCCTTGATTTCCTTCTGAAATTTCGGCTCATTGTTGATCTTGCCAATCAAAAGATCATCGACCCCTCCACCGGACTTGAGCAAAGTTTTTGTACACTTGCCTCCGAGCGTTTGGAGTTACAGGTCATTCAGTCAACTCCAGTGCATCATTCAGCAGAGATATCAGCAGCTCTTCGAAAATACAAATCGCTTTTCGATCTTAATAAGTCAGAGCTACGAGTCTCCAACACGATGCATCATATCGTCACAGAAGGACAACCTATTGCACTCAAGAAGCGACCACTGGCTCCTGCTAAGCTGAAAGCTGCCCAAGAAGAATTCTCAAGGCTTTTGGAAGAGGGAATCATCAGACCATCGAAAAGTTCATGGGCGTCACTACTGCACTTAGTCTCTAAATCAAACGGATCGTACAGAGCCTGTGGAGACTACCGTAAGCTAAATTCAGTGACAAAATCTGATGCATATCCTATTCCAAATATCAACACTTTACTTGAAAAACTCAACGGCAGCAATTTCTTCTCAGTGATTGACCTCAGACAAGCGTACCATCACATACCGGTAGCACCAGAGGATATCGAGAAAACTGCAGTCATCACTCCATTTGGCCTTTTTGAATATCTTTACATGCCTTTTGGACTTAAGTGTGCTACTCAGACATTTCAAAGATTCATGGACAACATACTTCGCGACGACTCTGCTTATTGTATGTCATATCTCGATGACATTATGGTATTCAGTCCAGATCTAGAATCTCATGCGAAGCATCTACGAAATGTCCTCTCACGCTTATCCAACCACGGACTCCAGATCAACTGTGACAAAACGCAGATTGCAACTTCATCCGTGGACTTCTTAGGGCATCGTATCACGGCCCAAGGTATTCAGCCGTTGCCCTCAAAGACGAATTCAATCAAGAATATCAAGTCACCAAGGACTGTGAGCGAGTTGCAGAAAATCCTGGGAGTACTAAATTATTATCGCAAATTCCTTCCGGGCCTTTCAAAACAACTTTATCCTTTGTGCAGGCACCTGCGGAACCGAAAAGGACTTAGCAAGAATTCCATCATTGCTTGGTCATCCGAAGACGAGGAATTACTTCGACTTGCCATCAACTCGTTAGCAAATGCCACAATGCTAACACACCCAGATTTTGAAAATCCATTTCTACTCACGACAGATGCTTCTGAATTCGCTATTGGAGCCACGTTGGAACAAGAGATCGACGGAGTTCGGAAGCCTATCAGTTTCTACTCGCGTACTCTCCAACCAGTAGAAACGAGGTACGACACTTTCGGCCGAGAACTTCTCGCCATCCACGACGCAGTGCGCCATTTTATCAGCATCATTGGCAATAGCAGATTTGTTGTTTTCACAGATCATGCACCACTAGTTAGCGCACTTCGAAACGCAACTTCATCTATCGCCAAGTACCCTGCCAGATTGGAAAGACAGCTTTCTCGTCTAAGCGAATGGCAATTTGACGTCTTTCACGTCAAGGGTAAACAGAACTTCATTGCAGATGCCCTGTCCAGGCCAGATGTCTCTCTACAACCACCTTCGCCGTCACCATTCACTGTCAACTCCGTGGCACTCAGTGAACCTGCACTAACGCCAACTCTCCTGCGAACTGAACAACGCGGTGACATTCACATTCAAAGATCAATAGCCCGTCACCCAACCAAGTTCATATGCCGTCTGTGGGAAGGCTTACCAATTGTTTACTTCACGGGTACGCAGCCCAACAAGCCAGTTCTGCCGACCAGCCTTCAGAGAAAAGTTTTCGATTCAATTCACTCAATTTCTCACCCAGGAAGCCAAGCGACTGTCCGACTTCTTACAGATCGTTTCTGGGGTCACAGACTTAGGCAGAATGTTAAACGATGGGTCTCAGAGTGTGCAATTTGTCAGAAAAACAAGATCACACGACACACTCGTTCTAAGTTGCAACATTTTCGGTCTACTTCTCGCCTAGCCATCGTCCACATCGACATAGTTCATCTGACAAAGGTTCAAGGTTTCAGCTACCTTCTAACTATGATTGATAGATTTACACGGTGGCCTGCGGCATTACCTCTTGGCACCATTTCTGCAGACGAAGTAACTAACGGTTTTATCTCTGCATGGATATCCAATTATGGTGTTCCCAATGAGGTCATCACGGACAGAGGCACTTGCTTCTCATCTGATCGTTTCAAAACCACCTTGCGGTACATGGGATGCATCTTACGCCAGACGACTGCCTACCATCCCCAAGCTAATGGCATGGTAGAGAGAATGCATAGGGAACTCAAAGCAGCTTTAGCATCCTCGTCCATTAATGGCAACTGGGTCGATGCACTACCTTTAGTTCTGCTTGCCATGCGTTCCCGTACTCGTGAATCCATTAAAACATCTGCGTCACAACTCTTGTATGGCATGGATCTACGCCTGCCTAGTCAGCTCCCACGTCTACTACCGGCACAAGATGACCCACAAGACGAAGCTACCCGCCTTCGACTTCATTTCGGTAACATGTCCGAACAGCAGCCGAGACACACGCCTCGTCCAGTCTTCGTTCACCCACAGCTCCACAGCTGCAAGAGAATACTCGTTCGCAACAATAATGCTGTTGCACCACTACAACCAAAGTATCGCGGTCCTTACCCGATTTTGCTCAGACAACCAAAATACTTCATTATTATGCAAGGCGCTACACCGACATCAGTAAGCATAGACAGATTGAAACCGTTTATCGAACCGCCTGATCATGAGAGCGTTCAACATTCTACACACGTCTCAGGCTCCGTCTGCCCACAATCTCAATATCCTGCTTTGTATAACGCGTAATTGATTTTTTAAACATTAACATTAACTATCAAAATTTTTTTAACCTTACGTTATTTTTCGTATTTGTCTCACGTGGCATAACCAGCTGTTCTTAGCTAACAATTGTGTAGTATTTTTGAACAGTTCTTTGGTATTATGCCATCTCTGAGGCAATGTTCGTGTACATATTTTTATGCAGTTACCTTTGATTTTAATGTATATATTTTTACATTATAATGTATTTCTCACACATGACATCACACTGCCTATTTTGGTATGACCAGCTACTTAGAGCTAACGCTTTCGTGTAGCAACACTAAGTAGTGATCAGCTTCATATCATGGTACAGGCCACTTTCAATGCATATCTCAACTTCATCAATTGCACAAAGACCACTCTACAAATGTCATGACCACAACGTCGAGCACTCACTCTAGCTCCTTTGGTCGTATACAAACGCATTGACGACGATCCAACCTGCTTAGGTTTTAACTTAAACCTGGCAAATTCAGAGGCGATTTATCTCGAAATCTTCACGCTGCGGCTCCCAAAACTTACACTGCTCTATTTTGCCTCACGTGGTATGACCGACCACTAGAGCTAACAATTTGTGTAGCAATTCCTAGTGGTTACCTGGCATCATATCATTGTTGAAGCAACCAACAAGCATATTTAAGCCCAGCATTTATGGTTCATCATATTTTTGCTTAACTTGGTTCGAACTCTGTCATGCATTTCTTATCTAGCCTCGCAGAGAGGAATTTTTTTCCTTTTTTTTCAGAGAGGAAAGTGTTGTAACGACACAAATTAATGGCCGACATATTGCGTAAATTAAATTCAATTTTATTTACGTTGCACCAATGAGAAAAATGCGAAACTTGCCGTTTAACCAATAGTGTGCAAGTAGGCATGGCATGCTATTTAAGCACGGCAATTTACCATGCAAGTCAGTTGTCGCATTTGCATTCTGCTTTGCGTTACGCGTGTGCGTTCTGTCGGCTGTCAATACCTACGCTGTTGATTTGATAGTTTCACCAACAATTGGCTACATCCGTGACTCAACTTGTTGCGGTATAACCAGCGAGACGAGCCAATTAATTGCAGAACCTGAACGACGTTATCCACATCGTGATTACAACTCTACAATGGGAGCAACAACAACCAGAGTCCACCCAAGGCTCTAGGACGTCTTCACACTCTGAATAATTCTTGAGAACGCACGACCAGGCCCTCTTAAGGGCCTCCTATCAGTAACAAGTCCCCACCGGCACCAAACCGAGTTTGTAACGTTGTACGGCATTTACTTGAAG
Organism: Eudiplozoon nipponicum; assembly: GCA_029291075.1. NCBI lineage: Eukaryota > Metazoa > Platyhelminthes > Monogenea > Mazocraeidea > Diplozoidae > Eudiplozoon > Eudiplozoon nipponicum. The sequence continues at coordinate 9,232 of JAQBSW010012387.1, read as the reverse complement.
CCGGGGCGTTTACAATATTAATATTATTATTATTAAAAACAATTTAAAGTAATATCCGACTTAAGCTGCAGAAGTCATTAGTGTGAGGATGTAATTTTCTGACAAATATCAAGTATTAATTAATAAATAAACATCAACCACCGTTGCTAAATGAGATGAAAATAAATCTTTTTAAATATTTTTTTCAATTATGAGAGCATCTCTGTTTAAATCCTATTTGTTTTTATTTTATTAGTTTCATATAAGAAACTGACAGGCTTTGAGGAAAAAATAATTTATTAAACTCCATGATATATATTGATCATCATAGAAAACATGCATATAAGCACACCCAGAATAATACAAACTTGATACATATTTGGATTCTGAGTGTACAGTAAAGAGAGAGCCCCTATATCAAAACGGAGGTCAATTATTTCCCAATATAAAAATTATTCATTTTTTAATTTTACACATATGAAGTAACCGCTGGTTACTCAAACAAAAATATTGAAATTTTTTTGAATTTTATTTGGTTTAATTTTTTAAATCTATGGTTTTACTTTGCTGACTTTAACGTGTATTCTCTTTGAGATATTAGACTTGTAATGTACGGTCTTATTATGTTTTGCTACAGTCATATCTGTTTTCCTGCATTAGAATATTTCACTGATAAATCTTGATTATAAATTATTGAATTGACCACAGATCATAATTCTTATTGATATATTTTGAAGAATCACAAATTGGCCACAGGTGGAGCTAACATGATTTTACGAAAGATCGATCGAAAATTACTATCATGCTTTATATGGGGAACTATGTAATTACACTCGTTGAAAAAAGTTGGATGCATTAATTGCCATTTTCGATATCTCAAAAAAATTTTTCTCTATATATTTTGATGCAATTATGAAGGCGATAAATTCATTTAAAATTCTTTATATTACTCAGGTATTATTTATGTAATAGAAGAATGAGTAATCAGATAAATAATTTGAGATCAAGGCCACTAAATTTTACAAGTGGAGCTTAATATGTTAAAGCATGAGACCAATTTTATTTAAAATCTTTTTGCGCATTTGAAAACTAGGTTCTATAATGGTCCAGATTGCAAATTTTCTGATGATTTTAAAATCAACTTTCAAATAGATCCACAAATATTGAAGTCTAAAAGAACGTAACACTAGTTTTGTATGACATGAGTATGTATTTAATAAAATTAGAGTTGAGAATAAACATTAATAAACGAAGGCACTAAAAATCGGTAATAGTTTATTTTCATAAAACTGTGATTAAAGATAATTTTAGATTAAACCTCAGTAAGAATTTTATGATTTAGGCATAACTATTCAAAGTACAGCATCCGCTGAGAGACATTTAGAAAGAATAGTTAACTGTGCTAAGAAAAGCTGGGCGCTAATAAAGAGAAATATTGTAACACGCGACTCCGCAGGAAGTCCGGTGGCGAGCTCAGAAACAAGCCGCATCACCACATGGACCTAATACAAGATATGCCAATTCGATCCAGACTACCTTTATGAGTGGGTCGACGATGTTACTTTATTGGCCAAGGTATCCAATATAACAGACGGGGGCTCAATTTTTTGAGGGCTTGGGAGACAATTCCAATGTCTTTCAGATGCGGACTTAAAGACATTCTGCATTAGTACACTGAGGGAACATGTGCGCAGCTATGGCAGAGCCTGCAACGCGGGTCAAGCAGCGCCTAACACCAGATCGGGAAAGCAGGCTTACAGAAATGATGAGCGAGATTTCCCCAGGTAGCTGCACGCCTTCCGAGCTATACAGGGAGGTGGAGCAGTCGTAGACATTCGCCAAATACCATTTCAGCGGATCTACATTTGATCGCCTCTCGAGGTCTTGTACGCATTGATTGGTGTACTTTAGGCAAAGCCGCAATCCAATTTTCTTCTGGGCTAGCCTTTAGCGCCTCTAATTCAACCTCTGAATTCAACCTGCCCAAGGAAATCTTGATGCGACTATTCACTCATAAGCTTTCCCCGGTACTCCAAGAGATGGCCATGTTCCTGCGCGAATTCGTTGCAGTGCAACACGAATTACTGCCGGCATGTCTAGACAAGTGATGGAAGAAACACCACTGCAGCTCACCTGCCTCAGAGCAAGGTTATTTCACCTCATGACCGTCCGAGTCTCAATCCACATCATCATTAGTCCGAACAAATGTCACCAATTAGCGCCTCATCAGCCTGCTCGAGGGCCTCACCGTCAGGGAAAATTTGGCCTCAGTCGATGCCGTCCACTAAAGACGCGACCAGAGCAGGTGTGACCACTGTCGACCACCGTCCCGAAACAGCACAGGAGGTCGACGTCCAGAGGCCGGGCCACAGTTCCACAGCTACCGGCGGAGTGGTGTCCGAATCACCGCACGCTATTGCCTCAGAAATGGCTGCACATTCCCGCGCACAGACGCGACGTTCAGGTGGGCGCGGTCACCTTCCACAACTCAGGATGATCCGCCCATGGAGGGTTTGGGAATCTGCTGGGGTCAGCCTCCTCTGCGGCAGTACATTCTGATCACACCAAGATAGTTGGCCGCTCCACGTCTGATGGCTCGAAGCACGTTGCTTTTGCGGTAGAGGGCAATCAAACTATTGTCTTTACAGGACGGCTCCAGTCAAGTCAGGCTTCAAAGGCCCAAATGACAGCAACCAGTCCCATCGTCAGTTGCCACTATCAACATATTCCTCAACCGTTACACAAACTCTGGCGAATAATTTCTCATAGACACTGGATCAAATGTAAGCTTACTAAGCCAAAATTATTTCGAACCCACCCACCCAGTCAATACCATCAGTCTTACCTGGGCCAATGGCTCCAACATAGCGGGGTTTGAGGTACGAGTACACATAATCTCGATCTCCAACTCAAAAAGATGTTCCAATTATCCTTTTATCATTGCCAACACGACAAGAAACATCATTGGACGTGACTTCCTCGAACACTTCTACCATACTATACGTCCAAGTACTCGAGGAATACGCACTGTCGACAATCAGTTGCCATCATCAGCGCTAAAACACACGACTTGCGCCGAGGCAGTCTCATATATACAGCTAATTCCTCCAGTTCCTCATGTACCTCAACAGGCCGAAGTTCTAAAGCGATATGAAGAGATTTTCAAACCTATCTCCTTTATGCCAGATCTCAAGCGGAAGCGTGCCATCACAGCTCATCGTATCATCTTATCGAAGCCACTTTCTCATCCTTCCATAGCACGTACACTGGCATCACACAAACATAAGGCCGCTGAGGCAATTCGCCATGCTACGTCAATAAGGCATCTGTGCACGATCCAGCACCATTTGGTGTCGCCTGTGGTAGTGGCACCAAAGATTGAACCCGGAACGTTCAGTGTGTGTGGATTATCGTATTCTCAATTCTTGTACACATCTGTAATACATCATGGTTTATCCTAGCTGACTCATCACTGAGATCTGCTACTGATCATGCTTTTTTTGTACTCAAACTCAACCTAGTGGAAGGCCTACCATCAAGAACTGATGGACAAAGACTGTATCCCATATTGCACCTGATTTACTAGAGGTGGCACCTTACGAATAGCATTATATGCCTTTCGGTCTTGAGAACGCATCTCAAACATTTCAACACGTTACGGACGAAATACTAGATGGTCTACCATTTGTAATTCCCTACTTAGACGACATTCTGGTATTCTCCAACTCAATGTCCGAACATATGCAGCATATTGGCATTCTACTCGCACGTCTAGCAGACTATGGCCTTAGGCTTCATGGCAACAAATGTGCCTTTGCACAAAAATAAATTTATTTCCTCGCTCATCAAATTTCCGAGAAAGGCATGACACCTATACCTGCTAAGGTTCGTTCCATTCAAGTTCTACAGCCTTCAACAACCGTTTGTGCGTTACGACGATTCTTCGGCAAGATGAACTACTACTCTCGATTCGTACTTTACCTTGCCAAGATTCTGGCACCTCTTCACAAATATCTCGTACTAGAAAGCCGTTTTGTCAAGAAATCACAACTGATTCAGCTCAACATGGACGACTGCAGGCTTACAAGGATGACAAAAGGGCATCATGCAAAGCGACCATGCTACATTCTCCTCATTGGTCTCAACCGTTCGAATTGATCACTGACACATCTGACGTTGCCACAGGCGCAGTACTTTAACAGTCCATTTGTGGCATACACCGACCTATCACGTTCTACTCCCAAAATCTGCAACCCCGCGAGACGCGATATGATACATTAGGGAAAGAGTTACTCGCAATCTACCAGTCGATCCTACACTTCCACACCTATCTTGATGGCCGAAAGTTCAAGATCTCAAAGGAAAGCAAGAGTATTTATATTCACGACGTGTCAACACACAACTTACACGAATACGGGAGTATGAATAATAAGTCACTCACGTCAAATGATCAGTAAACGTTGTCGCAGACCTCCTGACCCGTTCTGCAGAGCTCTGTGCCTCTATCCTGTGTCCTTCACCAATAAATACTCAGGAATTGCAAGCAGCATAGCAAGATGATCCATCACTTCGGACATTTGATGTCAATGGCCTGAAAAAATTTGATTATGATGGAACTCTGCTGCAATGTGAAATATCTGGTGGGGGCCCTCGGCCGTTTACACCTGAAAAACTCCGTCACAAGATCTTCGAGTTTTACCATTCATTGAGCCACCCATCTGACAAAGCCTCAGTTGAAATTTTATCCAGAACGTATATCTGGCCTGGCATGCGGCGAGATGTCAAGAAGTGATCAAAACAATGTCTAGAATATCAGAAATGCAAGTTGCCGAGATACACCAAAACGGCCCAACAAGTCATTGAAGTGCCAAAAGTACGGTTCATGCACATACACTTTGATCCGGTAACCTGAGCTGCTGTGAACAATATACGCTATCTACTGTCATTACGGGATCACACCACTCGATGTTATGAGGCCATACCACTGCCAAACATGAAGCAAGACACTGTCAGTTATGCTTTAGAACTCAATTGGTTCGCTCGGTTTGGCGCTCCAGCTGAAATGACAACCAATCGTTTTTTTTCTTTGCTTAATAACATCTTGAATAAAACCATGATTCGATGCTGTGGCCTTCTCACATCACCCTTCGGGATAGGGATATGGATTAATCATCTTAATAACAGCTACCAGATATTATATAGGAGGATAATTTCGCACTAAATAGACAACTAGCTCGCAGAACCTCTTACATTAGCTACAAAACCTCCTACAATATCTTGTCGATTGATACACAATTACAAATGTATATTATTTGGATTATGTCGATGCTGGAATATACCGCCGCTATATCGAAACCAAAGAAATGATAATCGTCGAACAAGATAGAAGCTGTACATAAATACCCTGTGTCCTACACCATATATGCTAGCTGATTACAGTTCGTATCACTGCAAACTATATGGTGTAGGAGGATATGATATTATTAAATATGAGCAGCAAAATATAATAATAATTAAAATAACAACAACACACATAATAACACACAATATTTTAGCAATCATTACAAATACACAATTATTAGAAATGGTTCTCACTTATGTATAATATTATATTTGAAATATACTTTAATTTTTACAATTAACGGATCAAGGAGTCTCGATTAAAAAACTGTTATTCTTTGTATTATTTATTTCGTAAAATATTGTATAAAATCGATTCATTAAAAAGACAGATTTTGCCCTTTTTCTTAATAACTGTATCAAAAGTAGATATAGCGTAAGCAGTGTTATTACTGCAGGATGTTCAGGTGTAAGAGGTGTTGCGGTTATTGCAAGCGGCTTTGCGGGGTAGCTGTTTATTTAGCGATGCTATGCTATTCCTACATATGCCTCCAAAGGTCATGAATGCGCTCTCCTCTTCCTGGGTATATCCAAGGCTTTTGATTCTTTGTCATTTTCTGCAATTTAATCCGCCTAATTGAGAAGTGGTATCTGGGACAACGTCCTCAATCTTATCAGTTACTATCTCCGAAACCGATGCGCGACTGTAAAAGTCGGAAATAATCACTCGAGGCCAGCGCAGGACTCCGAATTTGTTCCTATTCTTTTCAACCTTCCCCTCGCGCAGGTACAGTTAGAAGAATAACTTTTCAAGCTGCTTAAATATGCGGATGATATGATCATAGTATTTAGTAACCCCACAGCATCCAACCCTTCCTTACCCCTTATATCGGAGCCTTTATCCTCGCTCCATTCCCAGCTTAGCAATATCGGTCTCAAACTAAACCCCGCCAAGACTCGTTGCTGATGGTACCTCCTGACCCATTCTGCTCTCTCCCAGTTGCAAATTATCCCCTTGATATTGAAATAATAGATTCGGCCAAACACCTTGGTATTTATTTTTCAAAATCCTTAGACTTCTTCCCACTGCTTACACACACTACTTCCAAACACTTCAAATGGGCCCGTCTGATCTGCTTCAAGATTAACAACCCCATTCTTCAACTCACGCTATTCAAGGTCTACATCCTACCCCTCATTTCATACGCTAGCGAATTCTACTGTCCTCTCATTCTCACCTCCTTTTACGCCATCGAACAGATCTCCTCCAGATTTCTAAAGCGAGTCTTCTTCCACAAACCAAAATTATCGGGAACGCCTACTCCTGCAAACCTTCTACCGCTTTCGTTTACCCGTCACCTTCGGGTCATTTCGTTAATTCATAAGATCAAAACTTGCCTATCACTATCCAACTTTGCTCACCAAAGTCACAACTACGCCACACGTTCTAGTAACTCATCTATCCAGTCTAACTATATCCCTAATATATTTTTAAAAATCTATCTCTTTTCCAAAGCCACTAGTGTCTTCAACGCTTGTCCCACAAAAATGAAGCTCCTACTCGAGCAGGAATTTAAAAAGGCAGCCCACAAGTACTTCTTTAACAATTTTTTTTGTGAAACGACAGATTGGTAGCGAAATTGAGTCCGTCTTAATTCATAAAATTTCTTTCATCCCCGGCTATTCTCTTTACTGGTTTCGGAGGACGAAATCCCTCTGGCTGACATCTAATTTCCCACTTTTCCCCTCTGGTTTTAAATCTCTCACTCTTGACTCCCTGATACCACTTCTAGTCTCATTTTTCATTCTATCATATCAATATAGTATATACTTTACCACGTTTTGCTCAACCAATCCTTTTCCTTTCTGTTTCAGCGAAAGACCGAAAACTCAAAAGCCCGCTAGATAAACCGATAGTTTGCATCGAACATCGACACCCCTCGTCTACCATCAGTCATAACCTCATTCAACGGATACAAGTGATCCCTGCACGAAACAGTATCTTCAATCTAGTCGACTCCATCCTGGTCAATACTACACTTCAGAAATTCAATATCCACGACAAAGAACTCTGTCGGTCGACGTCTGCTTCCGGTCCGCCATCATTTTCGATCTCACACTCAAACTCATCTGTCCGAACCCAGCCTACCCCGCATTGATGCTCGGACACTTCATGGACTGAACTCCAATTGATCTTGTCTAGTCAAATGGAATTTCTTTTTTTCACCAGATTGAACTATCATGAAGTTGATGAAAACACTTCTCTTCCTCAACTCCTCCCCCTGTTGTTAAATACTTTGCTAGTCACAATTTCATTCACCTCCACATATCCTACCTTTGATTTGTTATTTCAATGGTCGGGTCTGTTGGCCTTTGATGCCAAATAAATGCTATTATTATTATTATTATTATTATTATTATTATTATTATTATTATTATTATTATTATTCTATTCAAATTTTTTTAGCTATTTGATGGAACATGTATAATTTGAATCTGAACAAAGTTATTCTATTCTATTTCACACTGTTTTAAATGTCCTCGCTTTTGTAAAGGTATATCGTGGCAGATGGTGAGACGGTAAGCATTTACAATCTTCTGTATTGTAATAGAATTGTGGAGGAATATATTTACTCCAAGAAAATTGAATGACAATAATTGATATATTTAAACCATCTTGGCTGATTGAAACGAATTTTATTTAAAAAGAAATTATTCGTTTATTTTTCTAGAACGTTTTTTGTTTAAATACTTAACAGTATATATACTTTTAATTGTGCACAGTTTCAGTTTCGGGTGTCTGTACATGACTGGTTGTTATATCCTCGGCGTGCTGCATTTATTTCATTTCCTTTATTTACGTTTAATCGATTTCCACAATATATTCCTGCTAGCAGATTGTCTTTTATCGTACATATTGGGGACGTTCTGGAACAAGTAATTTAATAATTCTGTTTTTCACATCTATTTCTTTCCAAGTTATTTGTTCGGGTGTCTTGCAACGAAAATGGTTTCACATTCCGATTGCCTAACATTAAGTATCAAATTAATAATTAAGAAAGATCAACATGGAAGCTAATCTGAAGTTAGAGGACGCTAGAAAATGATCTCAAGATATGGCAGGTATGAATTTAACAGATGTGAATGAGAGTACAAGCTTGTCAGATTCTATGATACAATTAAAGGCTGAACACGATCTGGCATCTATGAGATTCTCAGATAACAATAGGTTTAGAGCCTCTACAAAATTTGGCGACCGCGCCAGTCCAAGAATATTCAGTCTACCGCCATATATATCTGATAAACACTCAAGTTGGGTCGGGGATACCCAAATGATTTTTAGCGCTTATAATATCTTAAACCCTATGGATAATTTTGTTGCAGCATTGATGGCATTACCCGAGAATTTCAGAAACACCTTGGAAAATTTTTATAGACAGAACTGTGGAAGAAAAACTGTATAATGCATTTGAGTTATTAATGGCCGAAATTCAACAGAGATATCAGCCTGGAAGATCGACACAAATGTGTGAATTATTACGCTTAGAAAAGATGGGGCGTCAACTACCATCAGAGTTTTATGAACGCCTTTGTACGAAAGCTTCCAGGTTGAATATATCGAGAGATGTAGTAAATTCTATTTTTACAGCTGAGCTACCATCCAGGCTTAGAACCACATTAGAAGTATTTGATACAATGAGTATTGATTGGCCAACTAAACTCAGAGGGCTAGACGGAGTGTATAAACAGCAGGAACCACAAGTACATGCTGTATCGGCAGATTCTGTCATGGTACAGCCAGTTAGGGCAGATACCGAAACCAACCTGGCGTTACAAGAAACCTAGCGTTACTTATGTAGAGAAATTTCTAGTATACGTCGAATCATTTTGCAACTTCAGAGTCAGGAAAGAT
>JAQBSW010012386.1:0-16957 GCA_029291075.1 Eudiplozoon nipponicum | reverse complement strand
ACTCACTGTATATGTTGGTGAGGAATGTGGGGAAATAGGACGGTAAAATTTCCTTTAGGAATGTGTAAACCTGCAGTTATTAAGCTGAATTCATATAAAGTCTTTAACAATGGGAATTCAAAGCTAACTCCTTATATATACCAAGTCTGTAAAGGTACCAACACTGTGGCTATTGTGTCAGTAACCGATACCAAAATTACGGTTCCGAAATTGTACATGGTAGCAACACAATAGAATTCAATGCGTGCTGAATTTCTCCAAAATATTGTGAATTACAACTATTTCTGAACAACTGTTACTCCAGCCCTATATTAGTTCTTCGCCACAAACTGTATCTAACTGTTATATATTTAATTTAATGATGTCATATTTAACGCGAAATATGATAACTGATATCGATCAAGTCCAGAGTAAACCCCCGTGCTACATATTTTTGGACGATTCGCAGTTCGCCAAATTCATTCCCGCAATATTTATACAGTTAGCACTGGCTATCGTACATAAGTCCAATTATAAAAATACGATATTATTTCGATCAAGTTTCCCGCTTGTGATAAACGCCAATTCCATTGTATTAAGCCAGTTTATCATAAGCTCGCAAACTTGATTTAAGGAACTGTTATCTCCACCAACGCAATAAACGATTGTTCATGTACGATGTCGTGCAATAGGTTGCTACCTCAACAGGTGTCGATCATTCATCAACATGTAGTCATACGAAAGCTTTGCTGGAGTGGCAGATGTTCATAATTGATTGTTAATTTTAATTTTAGTGAAATTAATCCTATCTTCAGATTCATTGTGTGGACATCATCTATGGGTATGGTAAATTTAATTTGTAGTGTGCTAATTCTTAAGTCGTATTACCGAACTCTATGTGAAGTTCACTCAATCACTGCTTGAATTCACACGCGTGCTGGAGACTACTATGTCCAACTATCAAACATTTTTAACCAAATTTATGCCGGCTCCTACTGATTAGTCGCCAATATATAAGAAACTCATTGTACCATTTCTATGCGCAAAATAAAAAGAAATTTTATCAGATACAAGAAACGTTTCTTTCTCATGGTCTTCTCATGTATCTACAATTGAACATCTCTTTATATATAAATTGAAAGGCAAAACAAGATAGAAATATTTAAACATGGAGAGAGTGTGCTAAAAGGAAACCAATTAAATACATGTGTCACCTCCAGTTCAAGCTCAATGTCTGAATGTGCTTCTTGTGCTTGCAAAAATCCAATTGCAATTTGTTTATCCATAAGGCTTCGTATGTGGCTAGCTTTTTTGTTATTGCATTTAGTAATTATTTTAAATGATAGGTCTTGAGAACAAATAAGAAATAACGAAATACGAAACTCATGTTCATGCTGACTTTGTGGCACTTGAATAATTTTTTTAATAGGTATATACTGTCTAATATACATAAGTTCCCCGAAAAAAGTAATAACAAATTTTTAGATTACCTAATTATTGCACAGAAGCGGTCGTTTGCTTGTCTAACATTGCCCATCAATCATTTTTATCATTGAATTTGGTGTTAAAATTAATTGGATTTTTTTGCTTTTAAGACAGGCATTGAGGCTGCAGCTAAAAATAATAAAACTTCAATAATCTTTTTAATTATTTACTAAAAATATTCATTCTATTATTGAAGAGCGTAATGTTTGATTATTCGGAAGATTCAGCTGCATGATGGTAATCTAATGTTGGGCTGAACCGTGCATGATCCACGATAAACAACATGGCGGCAAATTTTCGTAAATGTGAGGTCTTCGTTTTTCAATTTAATTCATTTGAAATTTTTTTGTTTCGTTACCTAGACACATAACTGTTCCCCATTCTCAAAATATCCGTGCACATGCATTCAAATTCCCATCATTTGAACTCTTTCGCCAGGAAGGTGGTGCTCAGCGCTCCGGACTTACGAAATATCTCAGTGTAGCTTAGCCCAATATAAACAAATAAAAGAATACCATTTAAATTAATTTTGCGCGTTTGAAAAAAACAACAATCCCATTGTATACACATTCGTCAGGTAAAACTATGTATTGTACAAGTTATCAATTGTAATTTATCCATTAGCCCTGTTTCTTACTTATTCGGATCGCCTCGAGTGTTTTCCAGAATTTTGTCGAAAACGGGGCACGAACTCCTCCATATATTTTGTGAATTTTTGACTTTATCCAGTGCGCCACACAGCCGCAAATCACACAAATTACAGTAATATTGTCACTTTAGTTTTTGGTTTTCATTCAGGTAGATCCTTTGTGGCATGTCTTTCAACCTAAATTTCGAAATGGCAAGTCCTAATCTAGTATTATAGAACAGACACTAGGCTACCTGAGGAAGTATGCATTAGGTGTTGCGAACCTAGTAACAAATCAGTTCAGTTGTGACCAGAAGGATAAACCAAAGGCAGCATGAACGGTAAGTATAATCTCATACACATTCGTTTCGTGCTTACTGGCGACTCATCAGAAGGAGCCGGTATTACGCCCTTTAACCACTATATATTTGGTCGAAGACCAAAGGACGGTGCCGCCCTATTATTCCACATTTTGATGAGTCGCCAGTAATCACGAAACGAATTTGCATGAGATTATACTTTCCGTTCATGCTGCCTTTGGTTTATCCTTGTGCTCCCAACTAAACTGATTTGTTACTAGGTTCGCAACACCTAATGCATACTTGCATATATATTAGTTCTTCGCAACAAACAGTATTTACCTGGGGAAGTGTTATTAAATTGAACATTTACATAAAATAAACAGTCATTTTTTGAGCTGATCGAGATAAAAATGAATAAGATCAAGCTCGAATAATTTATATAATCATTTGTTATCACCCTCCGAACAAACAATATTTATTTTAAAAGAGGTATAATCATTGGCGCTTATTTTAAAATTTAGATTATTTTATTAGCTTCAATTAAAAATGGCCAATTTTTACCTAAGAGACAAGTTCGATAAGACAACAGTATGGTAACCTTTTGCTCCATAGCTTTTTATCTAGTTTACTATAATATGGTCATTCTAATGTTTTATGTGCACTGAGTTGGGTAAAATTAATTATATGACGTAGTATGTTAAAAGTAGTTTGAAAGTTGCATAAAAAACTATGAATCATCTCAGCTTTTTAACTAACTGTAATATTTTAAAATGCATGTACACTCAACAAAAAGTAAGTTTATGTTATCTAAATTTATTAATGTGTGTTTATGCAGTGTGTAGTAGTTTGCTAACATGTGTGTATCCGTGTACGCGAGTGTAGGCTGACTGAGCCGTAAAAAAAGTGGCGAAGTCCAATGCGGTGTCTTTGTCGGAATTGTGTACCTGTTACATTAAACACCAAATAAAATTAATAAGAAATGTATACCTACGTCTGGAAATTTCAAAACACTGTCAGGAACGCAGACTTTGTTTTTCCAATTTATCCTTCCTTCATTCAATGTGTTCTACTTTGTAGGCGCGTTCTGACCATGTAAATGCTTCCAATTGTAACTTATTGTCGAAACTTGTTTGAAAGTAATAAAATGTCTTAAGACAAGAGGGAGCTGTTTCAGATGCAAATATACGCCATGTAAATTGTCACAGAATTTAATAAACAGTGTACATGTTCTCCAAATTTTATAGATTTCAACAGTGTATCGGTAGCACTTGCTATCAAATTGGAAATAAATTCATTTAAACTGCAGAATATATGATGTCAGGAAACATTCACAAATATAAATGTGATGTAAAATTATCGCATGAAGTCCTGACATATATATATATATATATATATATATATATATATACTCTATACATATATATATACATACCTATATATATTGCCTATATATACGTGTATTGTGTGTTAATGTGGCCTTAGGAAGTATAAAATAAATTTGGTTTAAAGTAGCATCAGCAATTCTTGAAGTTCATCGTTTTTTGCCTTATTAAGAGTTTGTCACCTAATATGCAATAGAAGCCGTGAATAGGACTCGGACGGATATTACATTTGTTTGGAGTGCTACTCTGATCCAGTTTGCCATCCTTGCTGCATAATAAACGCAATTTCTGTATATATTCCAACCTAAGTATTTGGAGTTAGCCTTGTATTTAGTTTTGTCTATTTAGCGTACTTGAGCAGGCACCAACTAGCAGCTCGCGATTTACCATTGGGGGCAGAAGCAATGCCACTTGGGGAGTTATATTGAGGTGATTCAGCTGGAGTTTTGATTATATATATATACTATATATATATATATATATATATATATATTGTCCAGTAAAGTGGATTTTCTATATATGGCCAGTGTCATATATATATATATATATATATATATATATATATATATATATATATATATATATATATATATATAACTCTATTTTATAGGTGCTACAGGTCAAGGTTATTAGGTACCTCAATTAATTTCCACAATTTGCAGTGTACGGCGCACCCTCTATGATCGGGCCTATTTTAAAAAAGCCGCATTTAGAACACATTACGAAAAGAATTTTTTGACTGATTTTATCATATTTACGTAGATTTAATTAGCACAATTAATCGATTATAAAATTTATTATTAAATAGTATACAAAACATTGTCCGAGGCACTTTATTCCATTCCTTCTTCGTCCACAAACTCATCTGAATCTTCATCCTGTGTAGCTGAGTTTATACGTTGGGCAGTCTCGAAACAAAACATGGTCGTAACACGCCATCGTCCAATCTAGAATCGATGCTGACACCTGACTGCCCAGCGATGTTTTCAGCCGTCACGAAGTAGCAGATGAAAGTTGATAGGGATATGGTGTCCGAGGTATCGACAATCCATTGACAGATATTGGCGTAACTAGCCCGGTGTTTCCTGCAGGTCTTGGTAAATGTGTGCTCGCATATTGTCATCCATTGCTCTTACGTTGCTAGCAATTTAGCTATAAATGGCTTGTTCATAGTAACATGCAGCTGGTGGATTTCTTTTGTTAATCCTCCTGGAATGATGGCGAGCTATGTACGTTTGTTTCACCTGGAGTTTGATGGTATTCGATGGGTGGGCACGCATCTAATCCTAGATTAATAAGGTTGGAGATACGTGGAAAAAACCACTCGATCTCATGCCACCGACATATCCTAGCCACTCGGTCATCTTTTCCTTGCCCATTAAAATATTTTGGTCGATTCCGGCCGGAAACGTTTTCTTTAGCAGAGACAACCTCTTGAAAATGACCATTGGTGATAGCTTCTTGCTATTGACGTGACAACCGATGACTACTGAGAAACGGACTTCTCATTTCCTATGGTGCTTATAGATACTACACTGTACCCTGTTTTCTTGATAGTACAGTTCATCGGTATATCGAGGTTGGGAGGCATCTTGTCCATTTTGATGATATCGTCTGGCTGAATCTTATTTTCAGTAATCATGTTTTAGTAATAAGTGTGCAGATGGCCAGCCTTTCTTCGTACTTACGTGGCAGCTTCTGCGAAACGGTAGTTCTTTTCTAGATAGAAAAGCGACGCCTTTTCATCGAGCGATAGCACCACAAAGAGCCTTCTTTAATCTCGCTGAACTTCAATCACATTTCATTTATTTTCACGTGAGTCGAATCGAAATGATGTAGACTCTTCTACCTGCTGTTCTCTGTTCAGTGTTTCACTGTTTGATTTTGTCCTCTAGCTGTGAGCATCTCGAATTTTCTATCGGAAACTTCGCTTGGTCTTCGTGACTTAACACAGGTCATCTTCTTCCTTCCTCCAACTTTGTATCATTTAATCGATGATCTAGAACTCCTTCACAGCTGTTCTATTTTCGTGTTCTTTTCGCGTAGATGATGATCTCTAGTTTCAATTCTGCTTCACAAGCATGTTTCTATATAATTGACATTTTAATGCTTCCTAATTAGTGATGCTATTATGACAAGCAAATTAACATCGGCATAAATCACACACTGAATAAGATAAATGGAACTCAACAAAATAGGCCAGTTTCGTCATTATCGAGCACTCAATAGCTATCGGGGGAACTGCAATAATAATCAAACATATCTAGTTGAAAAATAGAAATTGCTATCGCATGCAATTTATCAACTAGACCAATTCTATACACAGTTGTCACTCATCAGCAGTTGGCAGATTTGCCACGCCTTCATGTGGAACGCGAAAGTGTTAGCCGTCATGTCATTCAACTCATGCCCTACACCATATAAACCACACAGAACACACATTTATTTCATTTCCATCTTAACTAATGTTAATTGGCCAGTCTTCTTATCATGTGGTTCCACGTGACACCAATATTAAATAAAATAAAATTATGCCATACAACTGTAATTTAGCATAGATTTCTCAGTTAGCTTATTGTGTGTCTGATGCTGGTAAATCAGTTAAAATTTTTGGTCAAATGCGATATTTACAAGCAGCCGTCTGAATTGTAGGTTGATCAGTTACACCAGGTGGTGTAAAATAGAAAAAAATTGCATGTAATACCCATCTGCTGCGGTGCAGAGAACGGATCGTATGAATTTGAGCTAAATTCTCTCGAATTTGGCCTCTGGCCTCAACAATACTGGATACAAACAGATGAGAAAATTGTCTTGTAAGTTGATTGCGTTTTCCAATTTGAATAACGCTTAATTGATCCTAACAATATGAAAATATTTTAAGCAAGTGGTACGGTGAATGATCTACACTGAATAATCGTAGAGGTCTAGGTGGAGCTTTAGGCAGAATGTGATGCCGAATATGATCCATCTGAAAGACATACCAAAAAAGATGTATAAGTTTATAGATGACAGAAAATTGAATGGAGCGAATGACTTTGGAGTTTCACTGCATGAGTCGCTAGACAAAACTGAATTGCTCGTGGTTCAATTTCCGTTCGGGGCAATTACGTTAATTAAGCTTCAAAAGAAATGTGTTGCACGACAAGGAAAAGATTATTTACCTGATTCTCGGGTTGTGTTCCGATTTGTTTGCATTTGCTTTCTTCCTGATTTTTCCAGATATTTTGATCTCCGGGCACGGAGATCATAATATCTACATGTACATTTGCATTGGTAGAACCAAAAGAGAATAGAATTAGTAAATGTTATATATATATATATATATATATATATATATATATATATATATAGACACGTGCATTTATATGCTAGACCATGATTTCGTTTGTGTTGAACCATTCCTCACACCTAGTCATAATAAAATTTGGTAGGTAAAGACACAAATTACATTTAAAAGTAACAATTTTGATGCAAATTACACAAAAGTTGTTTGAGCAACGAATGGTCCAACGTGAAGACAATATGTTAATGTTATCAAAATGATTAAAATTCCATACTTTTAAATCTGCCTCACAACATTGCCAACAAATTTGATGCAATAGCGTTTCCTAACTGCCGAATTATTTGATCAATTTTAGTTAGCCTTCCCTAAGTCCATTATACTTAGTCGAAATGAAAATAGTCTAACAAGGCTCAAACCACAAAGGAATGTACCAACTAATTTGTCTATTCTGTGCTGTGGAATATGGGCAATTGGTTAATAAAATTTTGTATTAGTGATCAGTTCGAATCTAAAACTTGGTGTTCTTAATTAAATTTATTTATCATTTAATGTGTTAAACTTTCTTCCACATAGAAATCTACCTTAAAATCCATTCAAATGTGATT
Source organism: Eudiplozoon nipponicum (assembly GCA_029291075.1). Classification (NCBI taxonomy): domain Eukaryota; kingdom Metazoa; phylum Platyhelminthes; class Monogenea; order Mazocraeidea; family Diplozoidae; genus Eudiplozoon; species Eudiplozoon nipponicum. The sequence continues at coordinate 9,293 of JAQBSW010012386.1, read as the reverse complement.
TCATTTTTCACAGAAAATAAGTTTATTATAAACCCAGTAAGCCAGGGTACAAATAGTTGACCTTATAAGTAAATCTCTTGATAATTAACTCATCCAAATTTGGTAAATCCATAATTGTCGCTATGAAATTTTATTACATTTGAAAGTTATTTCTTAACTTTTAGTGACCTTTAGAAATGTTAAAATCCTCACAGTGCTTATATAATCCGATAATGCTGAATATGCTTGTCCTCGTTAAGCTTTCCCAATAACGCTCATAAATAGTCATTTAAAAATCGAAAAAATCGTCTCCGATTATTCTTATTCTTAATTAAACACAGAAAACATGTGGATGAATGCTCCCTAAGGAATTATGTTTATATATATAAAAATTGAATAAATTGAATAATGCTGTTAACTTCATTAGTGCAAAATCGACTTTTAAGATTAAATATGAATAGCAACACTGAGAAACTTTACAGGTTCTAATAGAATATCGAGACTTCTAGTGAAATCTGGAAGACTAACTTCAGACATCAACATCAACTTGTATTCGTGTTCAATATATGATATTGTTGTGCGGGATTTTTATTGTTGCATGCATGACAAGAAATTCACTATACTGGCACATTCTTCTCCTCTAACTATTACATTTTTCATTGAAGTTGGTCATGTTTACCACAAAATGTGATAACTGATGTCGATGAAGACCAGAGTATAAGGCATGGCAAGAGTATCTGGTGTTCGGAATTGGTTGTCATTTCCAATTTTCATGAAATTTAGCGAATCCGCAAAGTCATAGTGTTGGTACTCTTTACAGGTATGGTATATTATTTAGATCCAGATTGCGATCTTGATACAAACACATGTTCCATTATGTTCATACATTTGTTTGTATAAAATAAACATTTTATAATGTACAAAAGGCAATTCGTCCAATAGACCGATTTATGCGACTGTGTTTTGTGCGGAAGAATGGCTCAGTGGTTAGAACAATAGATTCCAAAGCAGACGTGCCTGAGTTCGAGCCATGTTTGCGGCAAATTCTAGACATTTTGTGAAGAGTTTCCGATAAAGACGAAACTGGTCTACCGGATGAATTACCTTTTCTACATTATACAATGCTTAGATTATACAGACAATGTAATTGCATAATGGGACAGGTATTTTATCTAAATAAGTATATTCAACACTAGTGCAACCAATGCTAGTTTAAATATATATCGTGTACATTATATAATGTGAGCTGGTTTTTTATTCGCATTGCCGAAGACTTAATATGAAGTTGACCGTATTACTGCTTGAATACATACATGTCTATGATTTTGCATTGTTTAAGCCTCCCACATTTCCTGACCAAACATATTGTAGGTTTTGGGATTATTACCGGCTCCAACTGATGAGTCGCCAGTAAGCACGAAACGCATGAGCACTTGTTCGACGACTGGTTAAATACAATAAGATTGGTGTTTATTTCAAGCTCGCAAACTTGATTTAAAGAATTTTTGCCACCACCTGCGCAATCAATTATTGTTTTATTATTTATGTTGTTAAACGAACGGATTTATCAAACATTAAAAACTAGAATTAATTTTTATCTAATATCTGCAAATTTATTTGGATAAATATATTTTATTGCTAACCGCTTAACAACTGATAGCCTAAATTCAGACATCCTTTGAATTAATAGAGTCTTGAACCACAGCAACAACAAAAATAATAACGATAAGAAAGCTAGCATTTTAAAAAACGATTTTGCCCCTAAATCATTTAAACAATTTAATCTTACATATAATGTTTATTCTTTCTAGACATCATTGAATTTATTTGCCAAAGAAGAAAAGAATAATTTTTAAATTGATTTTTGTCAAAACCTCTTGAACATTTTTCATATTAAAATTATATTTATGTTTTGGAAAGCTTTTAAATGCAACAAGAATGCATTTTCGTTAACCGTTAAATATACGGGAAATAAATTACTCGCCACGTTATTGCAGCGCAGCATTTGAAATATGTTCTAACTTTAATTACTTCTAATTATATATGTGAAATTTTCAACTTTAACTCATGTTCAAATGAAACATCAGTTTTTTGCCAAAAATCTAGTACTGCCTCATTTTACCTCTGCCTATCACAATGGACTTTTAATTGACATTTTTTCAGGGTTGGACAAACAATAGTTAGATTATTTTATTTGGAAAAGCTTTTACAAAACCTATATTTTTCTGAAGTGATTTTTTCAACAATACGAAAAAGCGTATGCATATAGGGTATGCGTGTAGTCTTGTAGCCTAATGTAGAATCTCTTATTGATCAAAATAGTTATGGAACAGAAATAGTAATCGAAATCTTTCGTATCGGTATAAAATATTTAAAATGGTAACAGTTTTCGGAAATTACGCCAGCTTTACACAAGTTGTCATATTTAAAAAATGTTGTATTATTTTTACTCAAGTTAAAACAAAATCGCAAATTACAATGTCGCAATCATTATTATGTAAGCTAAGTCGGAAGTATTGCGACTGTTAAGTCGTTTGATTCCATTAAACTAGAATAGTTTTAATAGATGTCAATGTGAACAGTTTTCCTATCGGACCTGAGTAAAACATCTATAAAAAGAGAAAATAAAATGTTAAATCGGATTAAAATGAAGTAGAATTATTTAGCTTGTCACGAAACATTATGAATATTGCAACACAATTAATTTAATCGCTATTAAAATAAGTCAGTCGAAATAAATAACCAATTTTCAAAAGCATTCGTCGCAGAAAAAAACAACAAGTAGCATTTATTCAGACGAGGTGAATTATTTATGAGAAAGTCGCAAATGAACTAAACCGCAAGCACAGACACCAAACACATGCACATAGAGGACGATTTATTTGCATAGGAAAAAAAGCGAAGAATCGTGTTAGCAATTTATTTCACAAAATTATATTTAATCTAGTGCAGTCAAAATTTATATCCTTAGTATTTGAACAAATTAAAATGAATAAATTAAATGCTGTGTGTTGTGTATTTCTAGTTAGGTTGGCAGACAAGCGATAAGCACTGACCAAAATAGTTTTAATTTATATCTCAGAAAGTAGAGCTAAAATGCTGGGAACCACCCGCATTTATGAGCTTTGTATAATCTGTGTCAGCATTAGAGCATGTCAGTATATAGACTGATGGAAACCAAACTGTAATGGATAGGTAGCGTATTTGGAAAGGCGCATATAAGTCTCTCAACCCGATTAGCCTCGCGTAAGATTGGTTTTTATGCCAATTCCACGCGATATTATTTCATCATTGTTCATCGTCTACTGCGCAAAGAACTACTGTTTAAACAAACAATTCATATAAATGAAGTAGCTCTGGGATAATTTGATTTAGTTAATGAATAGAAATCATTTAATCGTAATAAGGAAGACTGAAGGCTTCTATTTCAAAATAAGCATCTTAGATTGTCAAAACAGTACATTCAGTACGAATTGTCCCTTGCCATAAAGTTCTCTGTTAGGATTTAAATCAAATTTACTAACATGTGACAAGCACCAATTATATTTTATTGAATAATTTGCACAAAAATGCGAAATTAGATTCATTCGCACGTACTGTCGCGATTGAACCGTTCCGTATCTTCCTCAGAGTACTACGAAATTCTAACAGATGATTATCAAACACCCATGCATATATTAGATATGGACATCACCTCTTATAGTCTTTCGTAAACTGTACTTAATTTTAAATGTCGGGTATACAATGTTTACTCAGCCTAGCACATAATATGCTTTTGCAGCTTTCGCCCTCCGTACATAGGCTATTAAATTCCAAAGATATGCTGGAAGACTTTATTGGATCTAATTGACAATTTTTACGCTTTCAATTATCTACCATATCAGATTATTGTATTTTCTATTATCAAACGCCCATAAGCTTAATTAAACAATGCTTATCAACATTCGTGGCATAATTAAAAATGTAAAAACGTGTATTGTTACATCTGTAACAGCACTGATGCGGCTCACAACTTTTGTGCTTTACTTTCTGAACGTGAAGATACCTGTGGCCTTGTTTGTGCCTTCGTTAATTATTGCTGTAAAAAGATTAGTATTCAGTTACGCATTAGGTATTGTGTACCCAATAACAATTTATTTAAAATAGGACTGAATGTATATGTCCAAGTCAGAATAACCAAAAGATGTAATCTCATGTGCACATGCGCTTTGTGCTTACTGGCGACACATCTGTAAGAGCATACATTATATTCCCAACCCACTACATATTTTGGCAATAAATATGGGGAAAGCGGACAGTACAATCTTATTATACGAATCCATATTGAAACAGTAGTTGATGTAAATTCATAGAAAGTCTTCTTCATTGTGAATTTAAAGCCAAGTCATTATACATAATATGTAACAAACCTGTAGATGGCACCAACATTATGAAATCAGAGGTAGGCTTGTTTTCCCGAAGTTGAGTATAACCAATATTCTGCACACCTGTTGGTTCAGCACAGACTTATACTCTGGCCTCCAGCGACTTCAGTTATCACATAAACATGGTTATCTTAATTAGATTTAAATTTTGGTAGCTGATGTAGAAAGTGTCCAGAGTTTACAGTTTAAATAGAATAAATGCGGACCACTTGTGTCGCTTAATCTTGTCAATGTGTTATCACAAACTGTATCATTATTTCTATTTTACAAATGTAAGTTTTTTCGCATGGAGGTAGAAAAGCACATCCTAGATAACAGTTGTCTCATCGGCTATTCAATCTATACTTATCAATGTTAAATACACTAGGCTTATATTTCTTTAAGAATGATAAGCATATAATTGAGAATTTCTTTTAACAAAATATATGGACGGAATGTTTGGTCCTCAAATTATGAACACGGCAGGACAATTTTAGTGCCGTTTTTTGCCTTAGCCGCCATTTTTCCAACTGCAAACCAATTATAGCTTTATATCCAAACGGTTTACATTAATGATACTTTATTATAATAGTTGGCTAAATTTATTAGCATGTGAGCTTTAACATTCAGGTTAGTAGATTGAGAATTGGCATAATGGAAACGAATTTACTCACAGGTATGAAAGCGGTTCTACAAAACACAGTCCAACTTCAAAGCAATATATGGGCGCTAAAAATTGGTGACATATTTTGGCATTAATTTTAATAATTAAACGTAGCCCTAGCAACAATGAAATGCATAAATTTAGTCATGTGTAATTCTTGGAGCATATTTTTTACTACTTATTTTTTTGTTTTGTACTTTAAATATTTTGTCTTTGTTCTATCTTACAAGTAATTATTCACATTTTTTCTTTTCAGCGTAGAATTTTCGGAAATCTTTTTCGTTTTCTACGTAGCTTATCGAAAAATTTAAATACAAACCAATAAATCAAGTCTCTAAACCGCGTTTGCGTGCTTGATATTAACAGCAACCCAATAGTAAATAACAATTTGCACAAAAATATCAACACTATCGCTAATTAAGCACACGTACTAATAAAGCAAGTGTGAAATTACACTTCAACCGCTAAATTTATATTTATTATCAGGTAATCTTATAACAGTTCACAAAATAGTTAAGTGTCGCATATGTATATATATATATATATATATATATATATATATATATATATATATATATATATATATATATATATATATATATATTACTGCTAAGTATTCAGCTTAAAATAATGACATACACATTCGCATCCATCTAATAGAAACTACAATGAATAAATGATAATTTATCCATTGCATAATTCAGACAAATTGCTTTATTCTTATCAAGTGAAATAGCTTAGTTAACGATAGCCTCAATGTTTATGCGGGTGGTAAATTAAGTCAAGTGCACCAATGTTAGACTCATGCTGGGGTAAATTATCGGGTATCATTCAAACAGAAAGCTTAACTCAGATATGAAGTTACAAATGAAGGCCAGACAAGAGAGTTAAAATTGCATAATAATAATTAAGATTAATTTCATTTCATATGTGTTAAACTCAGAAAGTTGAGAAATCCAATAATATATAAATTAACATTTTTGCACTCATTAAGCACTTCTTACAATGCCATAATATTTTTCTAAATTTAGAAAATATATAACATTCAAGATTAAACGAATCAAGGAATCCCAAATTTTACGTGTTTTTAGTTTGAATTTTGATGCTCATTATTCTTATGCATATTTTTAATCAGAATTTAAGCTAATCTTCTTTTGCTGAAGAGCATAGATCACCGAAAAATTTTTTCGATTTTAACGCAAAGTTTATGTTTATTCATATTGATATTTTATATCGTTTCCAATATAGAGGTAATTTTATTTCTCACAAAACCTGCGTTCACAAATAAGTTTATGATTTACATCTAAGGAAACTTTTATTTTCTTGATCACAAAACTGTTCATCTTAGTTTTAAATAATGAACTTAGGATTCCGAACTTGTTTGATTTAGCAATATTGGGTGTCAGTTTTATTCACAATCTTAAAAAATATTCCGATAGTATAACTCAAATTAATGAAAAAATTGCAAAACTGAATGTTTCAAAGTTATCTAATTTTTGCTGTTTCGATCGTATGAAATATTTCGGATATCTTAGTCAGTTTTCTTAATCAGACCACGATTCATCAAAAGTCTTGGAAAAAAGCTACTAAAGAAATTGCGGTATATTTTTTAGCAATTTAGAACTGGTTATTCCCATACTAACTAATTGAAATTTCACTAGACAGGTGCGCGTCAAGTATTTGTTAATGTCCATAATTTTAGTGTACATCCATCTAAGTGAAATTACACTGGGTGGAATTTAATTTACCCTTTACATGCGTTATACCATTTGTTACATAATCACCGAGTGAAATGGCTTTATTAACGGTAGCTTCAGTGGTTATGTTCCATAGTCACAAAGTGAAATGCCGTAATTGAGATTGCTCTCACTGTTTTGAACATAACCCGTGTTAGTCAAACCAAAAATAATGATAATCGGAGACATCCAGTCTCGCAAATTTTTTCATTCATTTAAGCAATATTTAGAATTACAGCAGCACGCCGTCAGACTCTATAAAATATATACACTAATGAAGAGGCAACTTGTGAGGCAAGTGTTAAATATTTCATTAAAATAATAATTATGAAATACATTGTTATTCCTAAATGTTTTAGCTTAAAATTACATTTTAATTTAAATGCGTAATGTATGCCTCTTAAGCATTTTGTTTGTGCAAATATTATGATCTGGTTGGTTGTGGATTTTGGCAAACGTAAATTTGTATCTATTAAGGAGAAAACTGAAAGAAGAGAGACTTTTCCTTCTTCTTTTTCACGCAGACGAATTTAAATGTATACAGGACTTTAATTATAACTCCCGTTATAGTGAAATTAGATAAGTCATATCTAGAGCTGATAGAAAGTTGACTGAATTGGGAATGAATAGATGCTCACATAATAGTAGTAGTTCAAAAGTAGTTAATCATGTAGTAAATTTATCAACTCCAAATCTTAAGGTGAATCAAGTCGAATTGCTTACGTTCAGTTTAAACATGACAGTTTCAGTTTAAATATCACTTAGAAATGAAGTCATTATGGAGAATATTATAACGGCTGAAACTGATTTCAAATAGCAATAAGGTGCAATTTAAATTAGATGTTGCTTAAATGGTTTAAACACATCGTGAGGACAAATTTAATTTCTATTATTATATTCAAAATTTCATAAATTAGTTAATAGCAAATAATTTTACACATCTAAACGCGGATAAATATGGAGCTACAGACTGATGAATTAAACCGAAAATAATAATTCAATTTTTGACCAGTTAAATAATAATGAAAGATGAGATCAAATAACAAAAGACCCATCTGACAGATTATAAGGCAAGTAAAATTATTAATGAATAATATTATTTTTAGTGGGGAACTGGATTGGGCACATGGTGACACGCTCATATAAATAGATACAGTTGCACCCAGAATGTATGGTTTTGTGAAAATTCGTAAACCCGGGAATCCACCAAGGCTTATTGTCAGTGTCCAGCAATCTACAACATACAAAATTTCTGAGTTTCTACTAAATATAATAAGACGATATTCCAACTACTTAAATTCTAAATTGATTAATTCAGTTTGTTCAAACTGTTGATAAATGTGTACTAGATTACGGTGATAGTATTTACACAAATATACCGGTTTTTTAAGCCGAGGAATGTTTTCGACGTTTCCCAATTGATAACTCATAAAAATTAGAATGAAATTGAAAGACGATTGGGAAAATAGTGGAGATAAAATTTATATGTACGCTTTCTATTTCTTTTATTTTGGTTAAAAGATATTATTATTAAATGGAGGCTTTAGCTAATGTAAAATATTTGTTAGTTCCAATTGCACACATCTTTATGCATGAAATTGTGAAATAGGCGTGCCCACGTTGTAGCATATTAGTTCAAATTGGACCAGAAGAATAAACCAAATCTTTATGCAAGATTTGGAAAATACATTACAGATAAGATGCCGATGAATATTCAATTGTATGTACGGTTCTTGAATGATATATTAGTGATCTAGAACCATGGCAAAAATGAAATGGTAAATTTCCTAAATTAACTAATCAAATGAGCGAAATACAATTTAATATTTGAAGAAACTCATCAGATGAGTTAATTTAAAATTTTCATGAATTAGGAAGAAATAATTTTAAGGAAGATACTTACTCGGGAATCCTGCTTAATTTTCATTCAAATTATCCGATTAGCAAGAAAATCGTTATCGTAAAATTGTTAACAACGAGTAGACTTAGATTAATCGACATAATGCGTAAGGTGTTGGAATTATGCAGACTGTGTGGAATGTTCATGGCTAAAGTATACAAACATAGGTTAATGGAAGCAACAAGGATAAATTTCGAAAATATATTTAAGCCTAATTTAAATCAAGTAAAATCAAATAGAGTGTAGACTGTTCGTTGAATCATAGTTCCACCGGACTCGAAATTAAGTAGACAATTAAAATAAATAGCTTAAAAATACAACATAGGGTTCGTTTCAAAACAGTCCCTCACACTGGCCACTAGACTTCGGAACCAAATTGAACACATCAAGACGTCAGGTGTGTGTGTGAAACTTTAGATTATTTAGTTTCTTAAACGGCATAATGTAGAGAATTTGTAGTATCTTTTACTTTGCAATCGGTTAATTTCCTCGAAAATAAATCATCTAGTATGTATTAGGTGTTGCGAACCTAGTAACAAATTAGTTCAGTTGTGACCAGAAGGATAAACCAAAAGCAGCATGAACGGAAAGTATAATCTCATGCACATTCG
>JAQBSW010012385.1:0-16965 GCA_029291075.1 Eudiplozoon nipponicum | reverse complement strand
TACTAACTCTATGACCATAGTGTTAGTAATCGATACCTTTCTTGAAATTAATGAGAACCGGATACTAACAATATGACTATAGTGTTAGTAACCGATACCTTTTTTTGAAATTAATGAGTACCGTATGCTAATTCTATGACCATAAGTGTTAGTGACCGATACCTTTTTTGAAATCGATGAGTAACGGATACTGGCTCCATGGCCATTATGTTAGTAACAGTTACTTTTTTTGAAATCGATGATTACCGGATACTAAAACTATGACCATGGTGTTTGAAACTGATACCTATTTTGAAATCTATGAGTACTGGATACTTACACCATGGCCATTGTGTTGGTAACTGGTTACTTTGTGAAATCGATGAGTACCGGATATTAACACTATGACCATGGTGTGTAGTAACTGATACCTTTTTTGAAATTGATGAGTATCGTATACAAAGTCTATGGCCATAGTGGTTAGTAACTGATACCTTTATTGAAATCGATGAGTATCGGATACTAGCTCTATGACCATAGTGTTAGTAACTGATAACTTTTTTAAAATAAATGAGTATCGGATACTAACAGCATGACCCTTGTCTTAATAACTGGTAACTTTTTTGAAATCGATGAGTACTGGATACTAACATTCTGACCTTGGTGTTAGTAACAGATACCTTTTTTGAAATTGATGAGTACCGGATACTAACAATTTGACCATGGTGTTAGTAACCGATACCTTTTTCTAATTCGATGAGTACCGGGTACTAACACCATGGCCATGGTGTTAGTTACTGATACCTGTCTTGAAACTAATGAGCACCGGATACTAACTCTATCACAATAGTGTTAGTAACCGATATTTTTTGAAATCTATGAGTGACGGATAATAACAGTATGACCATGGTGTTAGTAACTGGTAACTTTTTTGAAATCGATGAGTACCGGTTAATAACACTCTGACCATGGTGTTTTTAACCAATAACTTTTTTGAAAATGATGAGTTCCGGATACTAACACTATAGTAATAGTGTTAGCAACCTGTACATTTTTTGAAATCGATGAGTAGCGGATACTAACACTATGACCATAGTGATAGTAACCGATACTTTTTTTGAAATTAATGAGTAACGGATACTAAATCTATGACCGTAGTGTTAGTAACCGACACCTCTTTTGAAATCGAAGAGTACCGGATACTAACACCATGGCCATTGTGTTAACAACTTGTACCTTTTTTGAAATCGATGAGTGACGTATACTAACACATTGACTATGTTGTTAGTAACTGATACCTTTTATCAAATTAATGAGTACCGGATACTAATACTATGCTCATAGTGTTAGTAACTGGTACCTTTTTTGATATCGATGAGTACCGGATACTAAAACTATGACCATGGTGTTAGTAACTCATAACCTTTTTGAAATTGATGCGTTCCGGATATTAACACTGTGGTCATAGTATTAGTAACTGGTACCTTTTTTGAAATCGGTGAGTAGCGGATACTAAAACTATGACCATGTTGCTTGTAACTGGTACCTTTTTTGAAATCGATCAGTACCGGATACTAACACTATGACCATGGTGTAGGTAACTGATACGCTTTTTCAAATCGAAGCGTAACGGACACTAACACCATGGCCATTGTGTTAGTAACTGGTACATTTTTTGTAAAAGATGAATACCGGATATTAACACTATGACCAGGGTGTTAGTAACTGGTACCTTTTTTGAAATCGATACGTACCGGATACTAACACTGTGACCATAGTGTTAGTAAATGATAACGTTCTTGAAATCGATGAGTACCGGATACTAACACCATGGCCATTGTGTTAGTAACTGGAACTTTTTGAAATCGATAATTACCGGATACTAAAACTATGACAATAGTATTAGAAACTGATACCTTTTTTGAAATCGATGAGTACCGGATACAAACACTATGACCATAATGTTAGTAAGCGATACCTTTTTTGAAATCGATGTGTACCGTATACTAACACTATGACCATTATATTAGTTACTGGTACCTTTTTTTAAAATCGATGAGTACCGGATACTAACACAATGACCATGGTCTTAGTAATTGATATTTTTTTGAAGTCGATGCGTACCGGATACTAACACTATGACCATAGTATTAGTAACTGATATCTTTCTTGAAATCGACGAGTACCGGATACTAACACCATGGCCATTGTGTTAGTAACTGGAACTTTTTGAAATCGATAATTACCGGATACTAAAACTATGACCATAGTATTAGAAACTGATACCTTTTTTGAAATCGATGTGTACCGGATACTAACACTATGACCATAATGTTAGTAAACGATACCTTTTTTTAAATCGATGAGTAGCGGATACTAACACTATGGCCTTTGTGTTAGTTACTGGTAGCTTTTTTTCAAATCGATGAGTACCGGATACTAACACAATGACCATGGTGTTAGTAATTGATATTTTTTTGAAGTCGATGCGTACCGGATACTAACACTATGACCATAATATTAGTAACTGATATCTTTCTTGAAATCGACGAGTACCGGATTCTAACACCATGGCCATTGTGTTAGTAACTGGTACCATTTTTGAAATCGATGAGTGACGGCTACTAACACAGTGACAATGGTGTTAATAATTGATACCTTTATTGAAATTGATGAGTAACATACACTAACACTGCGGTCAAAGTGTTAATTACTGTTACCTTTTTTGAAATCGATCAGTACAGGATACAAACCCTTTGAACATGGTGTTAGTAACCGATTCCGTTTTTGAAATTAATGAGTACCGGTTACTAACTCTATGACCATAGCGTTAGTAATCGATACTTTTTTTGAATTTAATGAGTACCGGATACTAACACTATGACCATAGTTTTAGTAACCGACACCTTTTTTTGAAATTAATGGTACCGGATACTTAATCTATGACCATAAGGTTAGTGACCGATACCTTTTTTGAAATCGATGAGTAACGGATACTAGCACCATGGCCATTATGTTAGTAACAGTTACTTTTTTTGAAATCGATGATTACCGGATACTAAAACTATGACCATGGTGTTTGTAACTGATACCTATTTTGAAATCTATGAGTACCGGATACTTACACCATGGCCATTGTGTTAGTAACTGGTTACTTTGTGAATTCGATGAGTACCGGATATTAACACTATGACCATGGTGTGAGTAACTGATACCTTTTTGAAATTGATAAGTATCGTATACAAAGTCTATGGCCATTTGGTTAGTAACTGATACCTTTATTGAAATCGATGAGTATCGGATACTAGCACTATGACCATAGTGTTAGTAACTGATAACTTTTTTAAAATAAATGAGTATCGGATACTAACAGCATGACCCTTGTCTTAATAACTGGTAACTTTTTTGAAATCGATGAGTACTGGATACTAACATTCTGACCTTGGTGTTAGTAACAGATACCTTTTTTGAAATTGATGAGTACCGGATACTAACAATTTGACCATGGTGTTAGTAACCGATACCTTTTTCTAATTCGATGAGTACCGGGTACTAACACCATGGCCATGGTGTTAGTTACTGATACCTGTCTTGAAACTAATGAGCACCGGATACTAACTCTATCACAATAGTGTTAGTAACCGATATTTTTTGAAATCTATGAGTAACGGATACTAACAATATGACCATGGTGTTAGTAACTGGTAACTTTTCTGTAATTGATGAGTACCGGTTGCCATCACCATGGCCATTGTGTTAGTAACTGGTAACTTTTTTGAAATCGATGAGTACCGGTTAATAACACTCTGACCATGGTGTCATTAACCGATACCTTTTTTGAAAATGATGAGTTCCGGATACTAACACTATAGTAATAGTGTTAGCTACCTGTACATTTTTTGAAATCGATGAGTACCGGATACTAACACTATGACCATAGTGATAGTAACCGATAATATTTTTGAAATTAATGAGTAACGGATATTAATTCTATGACCGTAGTGTTAGTAACCGACACCTCTTTTGAAATCGACGAGTACCGGATACTAACACCATGGCCATTGTGTTAAAAACTGGTACCTTTTTTGGAATCGATGAGTGACGGATACTAACACATTGACCATGTTGTTAGTAACTGATACCTTTTATCAAATTAATGAGTACCGGATACTAACACTATGCTCATAGTGTTAGTAACTGGTACCTTTTTTGATATCGATGAGTACCGGATACTAAAACTATGACCATGGTGTTAGTAACTCATAACTTTTTTGAAATTGATGCGTTACGGATATTAACACTGTGGTCATAGTGTTAGTAACTGGTACCTTTTTTGAAATCGATGAGTAGCGGATACTAAAACTATGACCATGTTGCTTGTAACTGGTACCTTTTTTGAAATCGACCAGAACCGGATACTAACACTATGACCATGGTGTAGGTAACTGATACGCTTTTTCAAATCGAAGCGTAACGGACACTAACACCATGGTCATTGTGTTAGTAACTGGTAAATTTTTTGTAAAAGATGAATACCGAATATTAACACTATGACCAGGGTGTTAGTAACTGATACCTTTTTTGAAATCGATATGTACCGGATACTAAAATTGTGACCATAGTGTTAGTAACTGATACCGTTCTTGAAATCGATGAGTACCGGATACTAACACCATGGACATTGTGTTAGTAACTGGAACTTTTTGAAATCGATAATTACCGGATACTAAAACTATGACAATAGTATTAGAAACTGATACCTTTTTTTGAAATCGATGAGTACCGGATACAAACACTATGACCATAATTTTAGTAAGCGATACCTTTTCTGAAATCGATGTGTACCGTATACTAACACTATGACCATTATGTTAGTTACTGGTAGTTTTTTTTTAAATCGATGAGTACCGGATGCTAACACAATGACCATGGTGTTAGTAATTGATATTTTTTTGAAGTCGATGCGTACCGTATACTAAAACTATGACCATAGTATTAGTAACTGATATCTATCTTGAAATCGACGAGTACCGGATACTAACACCATGGCCATTGTGTTAGTAACTGGAACTTTTTGAAATCGATAATTACCGAATACTAAAACTATGACCATAGTATTAGAAACTGATACCTTTCTTGAAATCGATGTGTACCGGATAGTAACACTATGACCATAATGTTAGTAAACGATACCTTTTTTTAAATCGATGAGTAACGGATACTAACACTATAGCCATTATGTTAGTTACTGATAGCTTTTTTTGAAATCGATGAGTACCGGATACTAACACCATGACCATGGTGTTAGTAATTGATAATTTTTTTAAGTCGATGCGTACCGGATACTAACACTATGACCATAGTATTAGTAACTGATATCTTTCTTGAAATCGACGAGTACCGGATACTAACACCATGGCCATTGTGTTAGTAACTGGTACCATTTTTGAAATCGATGAGTACCGGATACTAACACTGTGACTATAGTGTTAGTAAATGATACCGTTTATGAAATCAATGAGTACCGGATACTAACACCATAGCCATTGTGTTTGTAAATGGAACTTTTTGAAATCGATAATTACCGGATACTAAAACTATGACCATAGTATTAGAAACTGATACTTTTTTGAAATCGATGAGTACCGGGTACAAACACTATGACCATAATGTTAGTAAACGATATCTTTTTTGAACTCGATGCGTACCGGATACTAAAACTATGACCATAGTGTTTGTAGCTGATACCTTTTTTGAAATCGATGAATACCGGATACTAACACTATGACCATGGTGTTAATAACTGTTATCATTTTTGAAATCGATGAGTACCGGTTTCTAACACTATGACCATAATGCTAGTAAGCGATACCTTTTTTGAAATCGATGAGTAGCGGATACCAACACTATGGCCTTTGTGTTAGTAATTGGTAACTTATTTTGAAATCGATCAGTACCGGATACTAACACTGTAATACACTGTTAGTAACCTTTTGAAATCGACGAGTACCGGATACTAACACCATGGCCATTGTGTTAGTAACTGGTACCTTTTTTGAAACCGATGAGTACCGTATACTAACACTAAGACCATGTTGTTAGTAACTGATACCTTTTTTGCAATCGATGAGTAGCCGATACAAACACCATGGCCATTGTGTTAGTCACTGATACCTATTTTGAAATCGATGAGCACCGAATACTAACACTATGACCATGGTGTTAGTAACTCATACCTTTTGAAGTGTGGTACCGGATATAACACTATAGCCATAGTGTTAGTAACCGTCTTTAAATCAATGAGTACGAATACTATAGCCATTGTGGCTAGTAGCTGGTACATTTTTGTAATAGATGAAAACCGGATGTATGTACGACCATGGCATTGAAAGTAACTGATACCTTTTTTGAAATCGATGCGTACCGGATACTAACACTTTGACCATAATGTTGGTAACTTGATACTTTTCTTAAATCGATGAGTATGAATACTAACACTATAGCCTTTATTGCTGGTTACTGGTACTTTTTTTGAAATCGATGCGTACCGGATACTAACACTATGACCTTCGTGTTAGTAACTGATATCTTTTTTGAAATCGATGAGTACCGTATACTAACACTATGACCATAATGTTAGTAAGCGATACCTTTTTTGAAATCGATGAGTAGCGGATACTAACACTATGGCCTTTGTGTTAGTAACTGGTAGCTTTTTTACAAATCGATGAGTACCGGATACTAACACTATGACCATTATGTTAGTAAATGATATCTTTTTTGAACTCGATGCGTACCGGATACTAAAACTATGACCATAGTGTTTGTAGCTGATACCGTTTTTGAAATCGATGAGTACCGGATACTAACACCATGGCCATTGTGTTAGTTATTGGAACTTTTAGAAATCGATAATTACCGGATACTAACACTATGACCATGGTGTTATTAACTGACATCTTTTTTGAAATCGATGAGTACCGGATACTAACACTATGACCATAATGTTAGTAAACGATACTTTTTCTTAAATCGATGAGTAGCGAATACTAACACTATGGCCTTTGTGCTAGTTACTGGTAGCTTTTTTTGAAATCGATGAGTACCGGATACTAACACCATGACCATGGTGTTAGTAATTGATATTTTTTTGAAGTTGATGCGTACCGGATACTAACATTATGACCATAGTATTAGTAACTGATATCTTTCTTGAAATCGACGAGTACCGGATACTAACACCATGGCCATTGTGTTAGTAACTGTTACCATTTTTGAAATCGATGAGTGACGGATACTAACACTGTGACCATGGTGTTAGTAATTGATACCTTTATTGAAATTGATGAGTACCATACACTAACACTGTGGTCATAGTGTTACTAACTGGTACCTTTTTTGAAATCGATCAGTACAGGATACAAACCCTATGACCATGGTGTTAGTAACCGATTCCGTTTTTGAAATTAATGAGTACCGGATACTAACTCTATGACCATAGCGTTAGTAATCGATACTTTTTTTTAATTTAATGAGTACCGTATACTAACACTATGACCATAGTTTTAGTAACCGATAACTTTTTTTGAAATTAATGGTACCGGATACTAAATCTATGACCATAATGTTAGTGACCGATACTTTTTGAAATCGATGAGTAACGGATACTAACACCATGGCCATTATATTTGGTAACGTTACTTTTTTTGGAATCGATGATTACCGGATACTAAAATTATGACAATGAATTGTTTGTAACTGATACCTTTTTGAAATCGATGAGTACCGGATATTAAAACTATGACCATGGTGTGAGTAACTGATACCTTTTTGAAATTGATAATTATCGGATACTAACGCTATGGCCATTTGGCAAGTAACTGATACCTTTATTGAAATCGATGAGTAGCGGATACTAGCACTATGGCCATTGTGTTAGTAACTGATAACTTTTTTAAAATAGATGAGTATCGGATACGAACAGCATGACCCTTGTCTTAATAACTGGTACCTTTTTTGAAATCGATGAGTACTGGATACTAACACTCTGACCTTGGTGTTAGTAACAGATACCTTTTTTGAAATTGATGAGTTCCGGATACTAACACTATGACCATGGTGTTAGTAACCGATATCTTTTTTGAATTCGATTAGTACCGGATACTAACACCATGGCCATGGTGTTAGTTACTGATACCTGTCTTGAAACTAATGAGTAACGGATACTAACTCTATCACAATAGTGTTAGTAACCGCTATTTTTTTGAAATCTATGAGTAACGGATACTTACAGTATGACCATGGTGTTAGTAACTGGTAACTTTTCTGTAATTGATGAGTACGGTTGCCATCACCATGGCCATTGTGTTAGTAACTGGTAACTTTTTTGAAATCGATGAGTACCGGTTAATAACACTATGACCATGGTGATTTTAACCGATACCTTTTTTGAAATTGATGAGTTCCGGATACTAACGCTATAGTAATAGTTTTAGCAACTTGTACATTTTTTGAAATCGATGAGTACCGCATACTAACACTATGACAATGGGGTTAGGAATTGATATCTTTTTTGAAATCGATGCGTACCACATACTAACACTATGACCATAGAGTTAGTAACTGATACCTATTTGTGAAATCGACAAGTACGGATACTATATCCATGGCCATTGTGTTAGTTACTGGTACCTTTTTTTAAATTGATGAGTGCCGGATACTAACATTTTGGCCATAGTGTTAGTAACTGATACCTTTTTTCAAATGAATGAGTATCGGATACTAATTCTATGACCATAGTGTTAGTAATCGATACTTTTTTTGAATTTAATGAGTACCGGATAATAACACTATGACAGTAGTGTTAGTAACCGATACCTTTTTTGAAATTAATGAGTACCGGATACTTAATCTATGACCATGGTGTTAGTATCCGATACCTTTTCTGAAATCGATGAGTAACGGATACTAGCACCATGGCCATTATGTTAGTAACAGGTACTTTTTATTAAATCGCTGAGTACCGGATACTAACACTATGACCATGGTGTTTGTTACTGATATCTCTTTTGAAATCGATGAGTACCGGATACTAACACCATGGTCATAGATTTAGTATCCAATACACATCGATTTCAAAAAAGGTATCGTTTACTAACAATATGGCCATAGAGTTATTATCCGGTGCTCATAGATTTCAAAAAAGGTATCGGTTACTAACACTGTGGTCATAGAGTTAGTATCGGGTACTCATTGATTTCAAAAAAGGTATCGGATACTAACACTATGGTCATACATTTAGTATCCGGTACTCACGATTGCAAAAAAGGTATCGGTTACTAACACTACGGTCATAGAGTTAGTATCCGGTACTCGTCTATTTCAAAAATGGTATCGTTTACTAACACTATGGTCATAGAGTTATTATCCGGTACTCATCGATATTCAAAATAGGTTCCGTTTACTAACATTATGGTCATAGAGTTGGTATCCGGTAGTCATCGATTTCTAAAAAGGTTTCGGTTACTAACACTATGGTCAGAGAGTTTGTATCCGGTACTTATCGATTTCAAAAAAGATATCGGTTACGAAAACTATGGCCACAGAGATAGTATACGGTACTCATCGATTTCAAAAAAAGTTTCGGTTACTAACATTATAGTCAGAGAGTTAGTATCCGATACTCATCGATTTCAAAAAAGGTATCGGTTACTAACACTATGGTCATAGAGTTAGTATCCGGTACTCATCGATTTCAAAAAGGTATCGGTTACTAACACTATGGTCATAGAGTTAGTATCCGGTACTCATCGATTTCAAAAAAGGTATCGGTTACTAACACTATGGTCATAGAGTTAGTATCCGGTACTCATCGATTTCAAAAAAGGTATCGGTTACTAACACTATGGTCATAGAGTTAGTATCCGGTACTCATCGATTTCAAAAAAGGTATCGGTTACTAACACTATGGTCATAGAGTTAGTATCCGGTACTCATCGATTTCAAAAAAGGTATCGGTTACTAACACTATGGTCATAGAGTTAGTATCCGGTACTCATCGATTTCAAAAAAGGTATCGGTTACTAACACTATGGTCATAGAGTTAGTATCCGGTACTCATCGATTTCAAAAAAGGTATCGGTTACTAACACTATGGTCATAGAGTTAGTATCCGGTACTCATCGATTTCAAAAAAGGTATCGGTTACTAACACTATGGTCATAGAGTTAGTATCCGGTACTCATCGATTTCAAAAAAGGTATCGGTTACTAACACTATGGTCATAGAGTTAGTATCCGGTACTCATCGATTTCAAAAAAGGTATCGGTTACTAACACTATGGTCATAGAGTTAGTATCCGGTACTCATCGATTTCAAAAAAGGTATCGGTTGCTAACACTATGGTCATAGAGTTAGTACCCGGTACTCATAGATTTATAAAAGGTATCGGTTACCAACACTATGGTCATAGAGTTAATATCCGGTACTCATCGATTTATAAAAAGGTATCGGTTACTAACACTATGGACATAGTTTTAGTATCCGGTACTCATCTATTTAAAAAAGGCATCAGTTACTATCACTATGGTCATAGATTTAGTATCTCGTACTTATCGATTTCAAAGAAGGTATCGGTTACTGAAATTAGGGTAACAGATTTAGAATCCGGTACTCATCGATTTTTAAAAAGGTATCGGTTGCTAAAACTATGGTCATAGAGTTTGTATCCGGTACTCATAGATTTATAACAAGCTATCGTTTACCAGCACTATGGTCACCGTGTTAGTATCCGGTATTCATCGATTTCTAAAAAGGTACCGGTTACTAACACTATGGTCATAGAGTTGGTATCCGGTATTCATTGATTGCTAAAAAGGTTTCGGTTAATAACACAATGATCATAGAGTTAGTATTCGGTTCTCATCGATTTAAAAATGGTATCGGTTACTAACACTATGGACATAGAGTTAGTATCCTGAACTCATCGATTTCAAAAAAGCTATCGATTACTAACACTATGGTCTTAGAGTTAGTATCCGGTACTCATCGGTTTTAAAAAAGGTATCGGATACTAAAACTATGGTCATAGATTTAGTATCCGGTACTCATCTACTGCAAAAAAGCTATCCGTTACTAACATTATGGTCATAAAGTTAGTATCTGGTACTCATCGATTTAAAAAAAGGTATCGGTGACTAACACTGTGGTCATAGAGTTAGTATACGCTACTCATCGATTTCAAAAAAAGGTATCGTTTACTACCGATCTGGTCATAGAGTTAGTATATGTTACTCATCGATTTCAAAAAAGGTATAGGATACTAACACTATGGTCATAGATTTAGTATCCGGTACTCATCGATTTCTAAAAAGGTGTCGGTTACTAACACTATGGTCATCGAGTTAGTATCCGGTACTCATCGATTTCAAAAATGATATCGTTTACTAACATTATGGTCATACAGTTAGTATCCGGTATTCATCGATTTCTAAAAAGTTATCGGTTACTAACACTGTGGTCATAGAGTGAGTATCCGGTACACATCGATTTCAAAAAAAGGTATCGGATACTAACACTATGGTCATAGAGTTAGTATCCGGTACTCATCGATTTCTAAAAGGTATCGGTTACTAACACTATGGTCATAGTGTTAGTATCCGGTACTCATCGATTTCAAAAAAGGTATTGGTTACTAACACTATGGTCATAGAGTTAGTATCCGGTACTCATCGATTTCAAAAAAGGTATCGGTTACTAACACTGTGGTCATAGAGTTAGTTTCCGGTACTCATTCATTTCAAAAAAGGTATCGCTTACTAACACTATGGTCATAGTGTTAGTATCCGGTACACATCGATTTCTAAAAAAGGTATCGTTTACTAACACTATGGTCATAGAATTAGTATCCGGTATTCATCGATTTCAAAAAAGTTATCGGTTACTAACAGTATGGTCATAGCTTTAATATCCGGTACTCATTCATTTCAAAAAATATATCGGTTACCAACCCCTTGGTCATAGAGTTGGTATCCGGTACTCATTGATTTCCAAAAAGGTATCGGTTACTAACACTATGGTCATAGAGTAAGTATCCGGTACTCATCGAATTCAAAAAAGGTATCGGTTACTAACACTATGGTCATAGAGTTAGTATCCGGTACTCATTCATTTCAAAAAAGGTATCGGTTACTAACACTATGGTCATAGTGTTAGTATCCGGTACTCATTCATTTCAAAAAAGGTATCGGTTACTAACACTATGGTCATAGAGTTAGAATCCGGTACTCATCAATTTCAAAAAAGGTAGCGGTTACTAACTGCATGGTCATAGATTTAGTATCCGTTACTCATCCATTTCAAAAGAGGTATCGGTTACTGACACTATTGTCATAGAGTTAGTATCCGGTACTCATTGATTTCCAAAAAGTTATCGGTTACTTACACTATGGTCATAGATTTAGTGTTCGGTACTCATCGATTTCCAAAAAAGGTATCGGTTACTAACACTATGGTCATAGAGTTAGTATCCGGTACTCATCGATTTCAAAAAAGGTATCGGTTACTAACACTATGGTCATAGAGTTAGTATCCCGTACTCATTCATTTCAAAAAAGGTATCGGTTACTAACACTATGGTCATAGAGTTAGTATCCGGTACTCATTGATTTCCAAAAAGGTATCGGTTACTAACACTATGGTCATAGAGTTAGTATCCGGTACTCATTCATTTCAAAAAAAGGTATGGGTTACTAACACTATGGCAATAGAAATAGTATCCGGTAGTCATCGATTGGAAAAAAGGTATCGGTTACTAAATCTATGGTCATAGAGTTGGTATCCGGTACTCATCGATTTCAAAAAAGGTATCGGTTACTAACTCTATGGTCATTGAGTTAGTATTCGGTACTCATCGATTTCAAAAAAGGTATCGGTTACTATCACTATGGTCATAGAGTTAGTATCCGGTACTCATCGATTTCAAAAAAGGTATCGGTTACTAACACTATGGTCATAGAGTTAGTATCCGGTACTCATCGATTTCAAAAAAGGTATCGGTTACTAACACTATGGTCATAGAGTTAGTATCCGGTACTTATTGATTTCAAAAAAGGTATCGGTTACTAACACTATGGTCATAGAGTTAGTATCCGGTATTCATCTATTTCAAAAAATGTATCGGTTACTAACACTATGACCATAGAGTTAGTATGGGGTACTCATTCATTTCAAATAAAGGTATCGGCTATTAATCCTATGGTCATAGATTTCGTATCCGGTACTCATTAATTTCAAAAAAGCTATCGGTTACTAACACTATGGTCATAGAGTTAGTATCCGGTACTCATCGATTTAAAAAAGGGTATCGTTTACTAACACTATGGTCATAGAATTAGTATCCGGTACTCATCGATTTCAAAAAAGGTATGAGTTACTAACACAATGGCCATAGTGTTAGTTTCCGGTACTCAACGATTTCTAAAAAGGTATTGGTTTCTAACACTATGGTCATAGATTTAGTATCCGTTACTCATCGATTTTAAAATAGGTATCGGTTACTAACACTATGGTCATAGAGTTTGTATCCGGTACTCATCGATTGCAAAAAAGGTATCGGTGACTAACACTATGGTCATACAGTTAGTATCCGGTACTCATCGATTTCAAAAAAGGTATCGGTTACTAACACTATGGTCATAGAATTAGTATCCGGTACTCACCGATTTCAAAACGGTATCGGTTACTAACACTATGGTCATAGAGTTAGTATCCCTTACTCACCGATTTATAAAACGGTATCGGTTACCAACACTATGGTCATAGATTTAGAATCCGGTACTCATCGATTTCTAAAAAGGTATCGGTTACTAACACTATGGTCATATATTTAGTATCCGGTAGCCATCGATTTCAAAAAAGGTATCGGTTACTAACACTATTGTCACAGAATTAGTATCCGGTACTTATCGATTTCAAAAAAGGTTTCGGTTACTAACAATATGGTCATAGACTTAGTATCCGTTACTCATCGATTTCAAATAAGGTTTCGGTTACTAAAACTATGGTCATAGAGTTAGTATTCGGTACTCATCGATTTCAAAAAAGGTATCAGTTACTAACACTATGGTCATAGATTTACTATCCGTTACTCATCGATTTCAAAAATATTATCATTTACTAACACTATGGTCATAGAATTAGTATCCGGTACTCATCGATTTCGAAAATGATATCGCTTACTAACACTATGGTCATAGAGTTAGTATCCGGTACTCATCGATTTCTAAAAAGATATCGTTTACTAGCATTATGGTTATAGATTTAATATCCGTTACTCATCGATTTCAAAAAAGGTATCGGTTAGTAACACTAGGGTCATAGAATTTGTATCCGGTACTCATTAATTCCAAAACAGATATCGCTTACTAACCCTATGGTCATAGAGTTAGTTTCCGGTACCCATCGATTTAAAAAAAGGTATCGGTTAATAACACTATGGTCATAGAAATAGTATACGTTACTAATCGATTTCAAAAAAGGTATCGGTAACTAACACTATGGTCATAGAGTTAGTATCCGGTACTTATTGATTTATAAAACGGTATCGGTTACCAACACAATGGTCATAGAGTTAGTATCCGGTACTCATCGATTTGCAAAAAGGTATCGGTTACTAACACTATGATCATAGAGTTAGTATGCGGTACTCATCGATTTCAAAAAAGGTATCGGTTACTAACACTATGGTCATAGATTTAATATCCGGTACTCATCGATTTCAAAAAAGGTATCGGTTACTAACACTATGGTCATAGAATTAGTATCCGGTACTCATCGATTTTAAAAAAGGTATCGGTTTCTAACACTATGGTCATAGAGTTAGTATCCGGTACTGATCGATTTCAAAAAAGGTATCGGTTACGAACACTATGGTCATAGAGTTAGTATCCGGTACTCATCGATTTCCAAAAAGGTATCGGTTACTAACACTATGGTCATAGAGTTAGTATCCGGTACTCATCGATTTCAAAAAAGGTATCGGTTACTAACACTATGGTCATAGAGTTAGTATCCGGTACTCATCGATTTCAAAAAAGGTATCGGTTACTTACACTATGGTCATAGATTTAGTATCCGGTACTCATCGATTTCAAAAAAAGTATCGGTTACCAACACTATCGTCATAGAGTTTGTATCCGGTACTCATCGATTTCAAAAAAGGTATCCGTTACTAACACTATGGTCATAGAGTTAGTATCCGGTACTCATCGATTTCAAAAAAGGTATCGGTTACTAACACTATGGTCATAGAGTTAGTATCCGGTACTCATCGATTTCAAAAAAGGTATCGGTTACTAACACTATGGTCATAGAGTTAGTATCCGGTACTCATCGATTTCTAAAAAGGTATCGGTTACTAACACTATGGTCATAGAGTTAGTATCCGGTACTCATCGATTTCAAGAAAGGTATCGGTTACTAACACTATGGTCATAGAGTTAGTATCCGAGTACTCATCGATTTCAAAAAAGGTATCGGTTAATAACACTATGGTCATAGACTTAGTATCCGGTACTCATCGATTTCAAAAAAGGTATGGGTTACTAACACAATGGTCATTGAGTTTGTATCTGGTACTTATCGATTTATAAATAGGTATCGGTTACCAACACTATGGTCATAGAGTAAGTATCCGGTACTCATCGATTTCAAAAACGGTATCGATTACTAAAACTATGGTCAAAGAGTTAGTATCCGGTACTCATTAATTTCAAAAAAGGTATCGGTTACTAACCCTATGGTCACAGAGTAAGTATACGGTACACATAAATTTAAAAAAAGTCATCGGTTACTAAAACTATGGTCATAGAATTAGTATGCTGTACTCATCGATTTCAGAAAAGTTATCGGTTACTAACACTATGGTCATAGACTTAGTATCCGGTACTCATCGATTTCAAAAAAGGTATCGGTTAGTTTCTCTATGGTCAAAGAGTTAGTAACCCGTATTCATCGATTTCTAAAAAGGTATCGTTTACTAACACTATGGTCATAGATTTAGTATAATGTACTCATAGATTTCAATAAAGGCATCGGTTACTAACACTATTGTCATGGAGTTAGTATCCGATACTCATTGATTTCAAAAAAAGGTGTCGGTTACTAACACTCTGGTCGTAGAATTAGTATCCGGTACTCATCGATTTTAGCAAAGGTATCGGTTACTAACACTATGGTCATAGAGTTAGTGTACGATAGCGATCGATTTCAAAAAAGGTATCGGTTAAGAACACTTTTGTCGTAGAGTTAGTATCTGGTACTCATCGATTTCTAAAAAGGTACCGGTTACTAACACTATGGTCATATATTTAGTTTCCGGTACTCATCGATTGCAAAAAAGGTATCGGTAACTAACACTATGGTCATAGAGTTAGTATCCGGTACTCATCGATTTCAAAAAGGTATCGGTTACTAACACTATGGTCATAGAGTTAGTATCCGGTACTCATCGATTTCAAAAAGGTATCGGTTACTAACACTATGGTCATAGAGTTAGTATCCGGTACTCATCGATTTCAAAAAGGTATCGGTTACTAACACTATGGTCATAGAGTTAGTATCCGGTACTCATCGATTTCAAAAAGGTATCGGTTACTAACACTATGGTCATAGAGTTAGTATCCGGTACTCATCGATTTCAAAAAGGTATCGGTTACTAACACTATGGTCATAGAGTTAGTATCCGGTACTCATTCATTTCAAAAAAGGTATCGGTTACTAACACTATGGTCATAGAGTTAGTATCCGGTACTCATTCATTTCAAAAAGGTATCGGTTACTAACACTATGGTCATAGAGTTAGTATCCGGTACTCATCGATTTCAAAAAAGGTATCGGTTACTAACACTATGGTCATAGAGTTAGTATCCGGTACTCATCGATTTCAAAAAAGGTATCGGTTACTAACACTATGGTCATAGAGTTAGT
>JAQBSW010012384.1:0-16971 GCA_029291075.1 Eudiplozoon nipponicum | reverse complement strand
AAAGGCTGAACATTTTGTGATTATATACGACTCACAAAGAAACCAACTGAGTTGTTTGCGATTCGTGTCTTATCAGAGTAGATTTTAAGCCTGTGCTTTGCTAAGTGGAAAGGTAGGTTGCTGGAAAGGTTCTGCATGCGTGTCAAGACCCAGATTCAAGATAGTTGTGCCATCAAGATATGTCATGATGTAGATGGTGTCGTCGCGGAATATTTTATCTGAGTGGTGAATCTAAGACAAATATACAATTAAATACTGAAATAAACCAACCGATGTGATGGTGGAAACACCAAGTTACTGACAGACAGAACGATCCACTTGATAAATTTGGATACTACGATTGCACATTTTATCCGGTCATCGCAAGAAAAAGAGTATTTGAGTCGAAAAGCCGTCGGAAAACAGCAAGAGAGCAGAGTTTCGTGTGTCTGCGCAGCTCATGCATCATCTTCAAATGGGCGATGCGAAGCATGTGTTTGGTCAGTAGTCAAATTAAACTATGCGGCCCAGCTATGGACCCTTTTTAATAAATGACATATGCGCTTTTCATTTTAAATTGAAATACAATATATTGTGACTTCAGTTTTGACTTGTTTAAAATCTATCCAATAATTAAGTCATATAAATTAAAATAGGGTCGTAAGAAGACGATTCAGTTCATCCACCCTCAAATGAGTTATTAAACTTAAGCTAATTGTGAATGTACCTTATTCACTAGCATAAAAAATTCAACATTTCTTTACTATAGAATTAGAAGCTATTCATATTTCAAAATTCCACAGTGAAGAGCACATATCACAATAGAGGTAGTAGTCATAGAAGCTATTTATTAGAAAGTAATTAAATGGCAAGCACAGATGTTGGATCTATGTACAATTTCAACCCCGGTGCAAATAATATTGGAGTGCATTGATTATATTGTAACGAAATTTTCAGAATTAATTGACGGAAGGAAAATGACTTCAATGCCGCATTTTGTGTACGCCGGTTTTAGCTTTGCACCAACAGTTTCACAAAGATCCGATTGATACCAATTTCCCTCTCCGTATCTGTTTTGTCTTCGATCGGGCTGGGTGTGCATTCGTCCCTTTCTTCCGAACGCTTCAACGTCGTTCATACTAACCATTGAAAATGCGCTTCTATCCAGTCTTTGTTTACTGGCTAGGTTTCTAAACGCGATTTCCCGTTACATCAACAGGCCAATAGTCACATACATAAACAGCAGATTTAAGCAAATGTAGTAACCTCGTTCACGAAACCGGCTTATTTATACATATTTTTTGATTAACCAATTGTTTTAAACTACGAATTTATCTTAGTAACTAAACTCAATATATGCATTTCAAAAATATCTATCAGAAGTAAAATGACGTTAAGAAATTTTATGGAAATGTTAAATATATGTATTTCCCCTAGCTAATTAAATACACCAAGGAATTTAATAAAGAAGTTATAGAAGTTCCAATGGGACAGCGATTGTATGGCTATTATAATATATTATTCAAACTTAAGGTTGCCAACTTGATATAAGCACATACCCCATTATATATACATCTGTCGATGTAAATATACAATTTTACATATCAAGGGACTAGTATTCATTTCAAACTTGAAACTTTGATTATAATTATTATTGTTATAATCAAGGTTGCGGTCTTGATATAAACACCTGACCCATTAATTACTTACATATGTCAGTATAAACTAAGAATTGTATAGTGTAGAAAAGGCAATTCATCCAGTAGACCGGTTTCGTACTTATTGGGAACTCATCATGTACTGGCCAGAATTTGCCGCGGACAGGACTCGAACCTGGGCACGTCTGCTTCGGAACCTTGTGCTCTAACCACTGAGCCATCCTGATTATAATTGTTGTTATCACAAACCGCGTAGCAAATGATTATTTAATTTTAAAATATTACCTAGATAATATTCATTAGAGTATGCAACAAAGGAAGCTCAAATTTCTTCATATTATTTTAAAAAGTTGGATTGGTAGATGTAAATTAATAGAAAATTTCGTCATTAAGCTAACCAAATAGCTGAATTGCATTTCAAATAGGAAAGAGAGATAAAGGGTGAGTTATCATTTCTGGATATTAATTTATGACAGAATTCTTGGGCATTAGAAATAGATTAAAATATTTTCCTAAACTGTGTTTAATATAATTATTTGATCTGTATTGTGATTAACACAATATTGTTCCTAGTAACTTACTTTGTTTGATATATTTCAAATACCTTTGTCCGTATCCCTTGTCGGTCTACAAATTATCGCAAAAGCCTAAAACAAGCTTACTAGCTGCTACTTTTCACGGCGTTACCGCTTCATGTTGTTTCTCACAAGACTAACATTTCGATATGTTAAGTTTACTAGCCAGAAATATATAAAAATAATAATTTTCTAACCAGTCTCACGATAGGGAAAATCAAATTTCACTCGCACATACTGACGCGTTTCGATGTTCTATGATAATCAACAAAACATTACGGCAAACTGACCAACGAGGATCGAATAAAAGTGAATGTATAACTTATTGAAGATCAGATAATATTTTTGCTAGTTTTGACTTGCTTATCACGTAATTCACTTATTGGATCAAACGCGTTTCGCAAATAGTTTGCCTCACAACTCCGTGAGCAATAATATGAGCTGAAAGACATATTCTTAGATAGCGAGAGCAACAGTAAGCATTGTCCTTTTATTCGTCGTGTAATCACATTAACGGAAACGCCAATTGCTGATTTTCTATGCAGTCTTAAGACCTAAGCTCTTAGCAGATCTCGTTACATTATTCTTCGTTATAGACTTAAGAATTGGCTTATTGCTTGTGTGGTTCTAGAAGTTATTATTTCTTTATTCATGTTTTCGGACATGAAAATAGGATCTAACCTATATATTTTTAATTTTGCGTACATTTTAGCAAGACTAAGACATTGCTACACAGACTGACATTTTGCGATCATCACTTTACTTCAACAGCTTACAAAACAATTCTAAATTTATGACAATATTCTCAAAACAAAAAAATAGTTCAGCTAATCTGAACTGTGTATTTCTCTCATTATTGTCTTCTGTATACTACACATGAAAAATATTTTGCCAGAAAAATTATCTTTTATTACGGAGTCAACTTTTTGCAACTTGCGCTACTTTATTATAAGTAATACAATGAATATTTATTCAAAGAGATTTTTGAAAATAGCAGCATTTAAGCTGGGCGCAGATTTATTCTCAGCAATTTTAGTATAATTAAGAACAGATAATTCAAATAGAACCTCTCCGATACCCATAGTTCTCTGACATTTGCAGCCAAATTAATCTTAGTTGAACAAAATAATAATAATCCTCAATAGTTTATCTGTTTCTTTAAAGAGGACTTGAAAAAACGAGCTTTCATATACCATAGAGTACCTTTATCCTGGGAAAATTGAAGAAAACTCAAAAGTAACACCCGAGTGCAACACCAGAATTGAAGCAAATTTATCTAAACATCTCATTTGAGATACGCTGTTTTCTGCAAAGCGGAGAAGAAAGTGCGAAACGCAATAACTGGAGCATTTAATGCAGCTAAACTGCATTTATAATTTTGAGTTGTGCCATTTATGCGCATTAATAAGTCAAATTAAGAATTACATCTTTTGTCTAAAAATAAATTTATTATAAATTAGCTTTATACAAAATATTTTTAACGTCCGTTTTCTTGTGCTCCAGAACTCGACCAGATTGATGTATTTGGTTCATTATAAAAAAAACAATGAAATAAATTAAAATTAAATGAATACAATTAACAAAAACAAACAAGAAGAGAATGTATAGGATCTCTTTCCCTCTCTCTCTCTCTCTCACACACACACACACACACACACACACACAATTTGCCAGCTTATAATCAGTTATTTTATTTGCTTAACCGTAGATACATAATTGTGCAAGTGATTAGTTTAACAATTTTCAGTTTCTGTTCGGTTTCTGTGCTTGCAAACGCCTGGAAATCTGCTTAGCTTTGAATGTGGTTTCTGTATACAATCTGGTCGGCTATTGCCAAAAACTTCTCCGCATTGCCAACTTTTTAGCTTTAAATGCAGTTATTCCTTTCTTCCGTGATTAACTGGCTTTTATAATCAATTTATGCTTGAGCGTGCAGCGTATTACTTACTTTGCATTAAAATACATTAATTGTTAATCAAAAGTATGCCTAGTACTCTTTGTACGTGTTATCGACTACTTTAAGTAGTCCGTTGGGCTAGACGCAGACATATAAAATGTAAGAACATTACATTTCACACGTATGTGTTCCACTGAATGGTCACTGCACGAACAAAATTATGCAGCCCACTATTAACACTTCGCGTACATGTTTGCCAGATGTTGCTTTTAAGACAATTGCTAATTGCAGACACGGAAAGGAAACTGACCATCTACGAGGCGCTATGGATTAATAAATTACAGGCCGATTTGTGCGAGCATAAAAAGCTGGAAAGTGCATCAAGTCTGAATTGGAGGTCAGGCAAGTGTATGAATAAATGTAAAGCTGAGCGACCGGATTTTGCACAAATACTTGATGCTTTTTTACCCGGTGGTGTGTATGGGCAAGTCCAAATTTTTT
Organism: Eudiplozoon nipponicum; assembly: GCA_029291075.1. Taxonomy (NCBI): domain Eukaryota; kingdom Metazoa; phylum Platyhelminthes; class Monogenea; order Mazocraeidea; family Diplozoidae; genus Eudiplozoon; species Eudiplozoon nipponicum. The sequence goes on along the minus strand of JAQBSW010012384.1, from coordinate 12,361 downwards.
TCGAAATATTTCGGTACTCATTGTCGAATACCTTCCTCTGTCTACAGCACGTAATACCAAATAACAGAAAAAGAACAATTCTAGAGAGAAATTGCGTTTACAAAGCTTTATTTTTATTAATGATTGGCTGATCCAACAAAAGCTACTGACGATACATGTGGTGGGCATGCGTCAAATATTTGTGTGTCTATTTAATTGTTGAGCATTTAGCTAAATATAATTGTATGCACGCGTGCATCCATCTATGTAAAACTACTGTGACCGAATATCAATTTGTTCTTACCAGGTGGATAATGTAACTATGGTCGGTGGTCGTGCTTAGTAAGTTATGCAAAATAGACAAAATACAACTGTAGTAAAATCCTGTTGGGATAAATAATATAAACATTTTCGAGTAAATAACAAGCCTTATAATGTAATTTAGTTAAAATAAATGAAAGTCAGGCATGTATATTGTATGCGAGACTGCTAGAAGCAAGAGCCGCATATCTAAATTTGATTTCCATGTATATTCACTGTGGTTTGATCCTCGATAGTCAGTTTGCCGTCGTACTCTGATGATGATCAAGGAAGGTCGAAACGCGTCAGTGCGTTGCGACTGGCGGTAGTTTTGTTATGTTGTTCGAAGTCTGGTTAAATACAATGGGTTTGGTGTTTACTTGAAGCTCGCAAACTTGATTTGAAGAATTGTTACTACCACCCGCGCAAACAATTATTGTTAAATGTATATTGTTGTACGATACTCCATTTGACAATCACCAACCATGCTAATTTTCTGTCTGCTTATTATTTTTCTTTTTGATGAGCATGGTGTTTTTTGGAATTAAGCTATGGCAAGCTTGTATTTTCGACGTTCTAAAGGAAATTTCCGTTCTTTTCTTCAAAAATGATTTCGTCTAAATGGCAGATAAATGCAGTTTAGGTCAATATTTATATTTTTATCTTAAAATGCAGACATTTTCCATTCTAGTGTATGACTGCCAATTCTAACATTGATGGTTAATTGACTATCTCCGAAATAATTTTAATTTTACGAAAATTCACAGCTAGAAAGGAATTTTGATTTCTAAATATGAATTTCTCCAATTAGTTATGGTATATATCCAAAGCTCAAATGTTTATTTATCTAACGCATTCCGGGTTGATCTACATAAATTATCCGGTCTCAATTTTACGCTTCATTATTCTTTACTTCTTCATCCACTAATTCATCCATAGGTTTCTAATTCAGCAAATTAGTTCTATATTTTTGCTCAAAATAAATAATTTGTAATGTGTAATTATAAATATTTGAAATTAGACTAACCAAGTTACATTAGTTATTATATAACTGAAAATTGTGTGTAGTGTAGTGTGCGCCAGGGTGGTTCAGTGGATAGAGCAACAGATTACGAAGAAGAGGTTCCCAGGTTCGAGCTCTGTCAACGGAAAATTCTGGCCAGTATGTGACGAGTTCCCAATAAGGACGAAATTGATCTACTGGAGGAATTACCTTCTTTATACTATACAATTCTTAGCTAATACTGACATATGTAAGTTATTAATAGGTCAGGTGCCTATATCAGCATCGCAATCTTGATTATAGTAATTGTTATCACCGCCCATGCAAACAATGTTTGTTCAATTATATATATATATATATATATATATATATATATATATATATATAAATTATAAACTGAGCATGGAATGATGAACAATAGGCTATTCTTCCAGTATATCGGTTTTGCATTTATTGGGAACTTTATGTACCGTCCAGAATTTTTCCGCTGACAGGATTCGAACCTGAACACGTCTTCTTCGGAGTCTACGACCCTAACCACTGTGCCACCCTGTAGATTGTTACACTGGATTTTGAGTTATATATTAAATAAATTTTATTATGGCTGGCGTTCCATCAAGATGAATCTTTTATTGCATTTCATTATTTCTATAGTTCAGAGCATTACGGCTTCAACATTTATCGTGGTTTGTATTATATAATGATAGATTAGTGAATGCTAGTACAAACTGTCCCACATTTCTTCACCAAATATATAATGGGTAGAGGGCACACTGATAAGTCGCCAATAAGCACGAAACCAATGTGCACACAAGATTATACATTCCGTTCATGCTGTTTGGTTTATCTTTCTAACCGCAATCTACACACGAATTTGAATTATATAGTAATTTAAGATTTTGCTTAGATTTTCCTCCGGGTGAAGCCTATAGACCATCTCTTCAGACCGAAAATTCAAACTAGCAACCACAATCTGTCATTAAAGAACAGACACCCTGCTGCTCACAGAAATGATACAATAAAGTGAATATTTATATATATATATATATATATATATATATATGCAAATTTATAATGAATTGAAGCTTCTACAAAACGTTATTTTTCTAAATTTATTAGATTATATGTTGCAATTTTCAAACTACTAGTTCGTTGAATTGGGTACCGAAGAGATCTCCGAAATAATAAATGAAATATGATACAAAAAATAAATCAATCTAATTATTTTAATAAAAATATATTTTTCCACTGCTTTATGACAAAAACGTGCTTAGATATACCGTAGTTGAATGGAAAAATGACTAAACTGGATTTTAAAAAAAATCTGATTTGTTTTGTGACTAACAATGTTCGAGTTTCAGTCATTTTATTCGTAGGATATATTTCGGATGCAGCTGGTGGTTTACTTTATCGGTCCACATGTTAAAAAGCAAACTAATGAAGCAAGACATTGATGCTTATATATATATATATATATATATATATATATATATATATATATAATGTCCATGCCTTTTTAATTTAACACAGTATTCTTATAATTTTCCTAATTATAAGAATATATATATATATATATATATATAATTTAAAATATCGGATTTATACTTTGGTAGCGAAATAATAGCGACATCATGCCCGAAGAAATCTTTCGTTTCCAAAGCATTTGATAAAAGAAAGAAGCAACACCCAGGAAGAAAAAAATCCGAAAACTAGATGCGCGCAAGAATTTGGGACTTCATCACGTCAAAGCACATTAGAAGCAAACTTTTGTGTTTTTTTATTAAAATTATATTTTAAAATATTCACTTGCTAGCAATAACTTAAATCAGCTACGGTAGCAAATATATGAAAAATTCAAAATTCAATTATCGATTGAATATACTAATGGAAACACTGAGGTCATTATCAATTCAAATACAGTAGTTGGTTTCCATAGCTAAATGCGAAATACCGAAAATTTGAGACTTAACTCGATGTATTTAACTTCTTTTTTTATGAAAAATTCAAATGAAGGGGTACATGGTGAAACTTATGTCAATTGGATATCACGACGAAGACAGATTGAAAGTCGTATTTGGAGTTTTGCCGCATCTCACGACGTTTCACAGGTAAGTGCTATATATCTTCCGTTATGCAGAAAATAATTTCAGTAAACATAATGAATAATTTATCTTTAGAAAAATAAGTTTAGGTAGACTGTTCAAACAATCTGATTACGGTTTATGGAAGTGGGGCTGTGACTCATTTATGATAGAGTCTTAAATTAAAAGTCTAATTTTTCAACTGATCCGTAACTTATTTTAATTATAGACAGATAATTATTGTTGACTATTTATATGTTAATAGAATTGGAATAGAGTCACTGGCGTGTTTGGGAAGGCTTCAATTAACCTAAATAAAATCTTCAATAAGCGACATAAAATTTAGTGAATCAACATTGAAATAATAACTAAATTTTTAAAAGGGTTTATTTTGAATGAGAGCTTCAATTAAATTTAGAGTACCCTGTCCATGTGCAAATATAAAAATAAATTTTATCAGATACAAGAGCCATTCTTTCTCATTTTTTCTCAAGTATATACAAATGAACATCTCTTTATATATAAATTGAAAGGCAAAACAAAATATGAAAATGTATTTTACATTCTCTCTGTTTACATTTTTCTATCGTGTTTTGACTTTCAATTTATATTTAAAGAGATGTTCATTTGTAAGATAATTGAGAAGAAAATGAGAAAGAAGCGGTTCTCTTATCTGATAAAAATGTCATTGTAATTTTTCACATAGAAAACATAAATATATATGAATATATATATATATATATATATATATATATATATATATATATATATATATATATATATATATATATATATATATATATATATATATATATATATATTCGTTGGTTTGATTATCAATATGCTGTCCGTTTCTCATAATGTACTTGAAATTTTGAAAAACGTCAATGAGTGTAACCGACGGTAGTTTTTTATGTTAAGCGACAGGTTTGATACAATAGGATTATTCATTATCTGTCTCTAGGAAACATTATTTAAACAATTGTTATTACCCCCTGCGCAATTTCTATTTTTCAATTTTTAAACCAATATATATCTGGCGAAAGCTGCAAAAATTTCAGCTTATATTTACTGTCAAGTAAAATGAATGAGAAACTAAAAGATGGAAGAGGCAAGAGTGTGAATTTGCATAGCTTATATATTAACTAAACGATTTTTTATACGACAAGGTATTTTTTAATTACCTGACCCGTGTTGTGCGTATCTGCTTTTTGATACTCGTCATTCAGTTTCTGTTGCTTATGTTGATATATATATATATATATATATATACAAAATCTTGTATATTCAGACAACGCGAGTTTATCTAAGTCATGAGTTTTAGAAGTGACTAAATACTAATGAAAAGACGAATAAAGCCCACTATTAGCTAACCCTTAAATTTCATTAACCAGTATATTAAATCATTCGTAAAATTAAATTATGGTGAAGAAATTATGATTGTTTGATTTTATTATTTTCTCTTTGGTATAAATTATTAGATTTGCATCGTCAAAGTGTTTGTGTATATAGAGGATTAAAGCATTTCTCGCAAAATATAACAGAGATTTGCAATTATTTCTCTTCTATATTATAAAAATCATAAAATTCTTCTTCGTTTTGTGATTCCACTAGCAAACTCTTTCATTTTACTCAGTTTATGAACTCATAAATTTAACATTCCGCTTGCTTTAATGTAAAGAAAACTGATATTACAAATTCTGCACATTAAGCTACTTAACGTAAAAAATGCTTACTTAAAGGGCTTTTTTGTAAGAAACGTATATTACTTAGATTTCAGTCGGCATTAAATGTCCAGAAACGTCCTTCAGGCACAAGGACTCAATTTTAACTTTTCTCGCTTGCAATCATTAAACTTAATTATATATTATGTGTATTTCATTCAAGTTGGTCAAGTCAAGGTAGCAACAAGCATGCGTGTCAGTTATGCACTTTTTGACCACTAACTACTGAATATTTTCCTCGTGGTTTTAATATGTTGTTCTCAATCAGGAAATTTAGACCTGAGCAAGGCGTAGATATGCAGCAAATATACATAGTTTGCTTGATGGTCATCATTAAATACCCTTAATTAGTTGTTTCTAAATAAGCTGACAGTATATCTTAGAATTTTTTTAGAATTCCAGTCCACGCATGCAAAAGTAAATGGCTTTCACTTTGCGAGCGAGCTTCCTTAATACTTGCATTTCTCATACAGTTTTAATGTATTTGCGCTGCTTGCTGAGATACGCGGTTCTTGCCCTATTTAAATCGGATCGGTGTGATCATTTTAATTAAAAAATAGGCGAGCTATCTGTATGTTCTTTAAATATTATTATTGCCATAACAAGGTTAAAAGGTGAAAGGAGCTCACTCTCCTCTCACTTCTCAACGAGTTTGGAAATGTTTATTGGATTTTGGCGCATCGTGTTCATTAATTGTGCCAAGTAACATGTACGCAGGGGGCACTTATGCTATAGGTTTCGCCTTTTTCATGCTTGCTTTAATATTTCCCGGTTAGGACGATACTGGTCTACTCGATGAATTATCTTTTCTGCATTATGCAATGCTTCAGTTATACTGACAAATGTATGCATATAATTGGACTGATGAGTATGAATAGGAAGCGGAAATATTACAATAAGGACAGAAATTTAAAAATGATGGCTAATATTTGCAAAAAATTCAGAAACAGACTAGTCTAGGCACGAACCCTGTCCGCGGCAAATTCTGGACAGTACGTGAATATTTCCCAATGAGGGCATAGCCGGTCTACTGAATGAATTTTCATTTTATTCAGAAAAGTCTTGGGTTATACTGATAAATGTACGTACAAAATTGGACAGGTATTTATATCAAGATCACAAACTTGATTTAAATAAATGTTATTACCGCCCGCGCAAATAATGTTTGTTAAATTGTATAAATGCTCAATTTAATCACATTTCCACAAGTAGCATGGTGTCCGATCTATAATGAAAAATTGGTGATATTGAGATGAAAATTTGCGTCTAAATTGATGCTATATAGGCTCCATTTAAAGGAAATTTAACCAGGAAATTGTATTCAGTATATAATTGAAAATTGCTTATGGCGTGCGGCAGGATAGCTCTGTGGTTAAAGCACCAGATTCCGAACCAGACGTACCCAGGTTCGAGCCGTGTCAACGCCAATTCTAGGCAGTACGTGAAGAATTTCAAATAAGGACGAGCCCAGTCTACTGGATGAATTTCACTTTCTACATTGTACAATGCTAAGTTTATACTGACAGATTTTTATATATATAATTGGACTGGTGTTTATATCAAAATTGCAACATCTATTTAATTAAAATTTATCACAGCTTGTGAGAACAATTTTCGTTTAACTATCTATGGTAAAGAAAGGTGGGTCATTTGAACGACGCAATCCCTTTAGGAATGCACATTAAACCACTAGAAGTATTGAGTCCTTTCCAAGTCATTTTGTATTAATCTCATTTTCTCAGCCAAATAAATAGTTTTATAACAAAACTGTCGTGTTAAAAGAGCTTTTGCGATTGATTAATTTTGCTTTACAAGTGTTTTGCATTTGTGTTTTTTTGTAATGACAAGTCGACTTCTGCTCACGATGATCAATGCCAAAGATAATCTGCAACAGTTAGCCAAAAGTTTCACAAGCAACTGGATGTCGCTGTCCAACCTCTACGTTGAATACTGCATCAACTTCGATAAGTATGTTATTAATCCGTGTTCATTGACTACTTTTTTGATGCACTACAATTATTTTTGAGCATACTTAAAATCAATGTGGATATTAATAAGCATTTTTACGAGTGCTTCGTCACTCTTTAAATGTATGGCAGGTATTCGAATAAAATTTCAGCACTGGTTCCTTTATTCAGGCACTGATAAGTCTGAAAATTTTGAATATTACTATATGTTCACATTTATATATATATATATTTCAATTAAATAATTATGTTTGTATAGAAATAAAGAAAAATTGCAAAAGTAAAAAATAAAATTAATGACGATAAATCAGAAAACTCATATCCCAATTTTCGTAGCCATAAATGTATTATTTAAATTGATTATTTATATTGGGTTTCCAAGTAAACCAAACAATGGTCTCGGGAAAGGTCTCAGTTACTTAATAACGATAAATCGGGAAATTATTTAAAAATTTCCATAGTTTTAAATGCAAAAAACGTGTGTGCAAGCTTAAAACCTAAATATTGTTGAATAAAATTATTTTTTTCTCGATTGAATGTTACACAATTACCTGATAACTATTTAAGCAATCACGTTATCATTGATTATGCATCTGTTGGTAAAAATAATGCAAATTACGTGAGCAGTGTAGTGTTATTAATAACTCAAATTCATTTCATCGGTCACACGACATAAAAAATCTATCGCTAGTCTTACGCAATGAAGTGCTTTAACCCTCCATGGAAACAAGAAAAACAAGGATTAAACTACAATATCGGAAAACCAAAATGCCGATGCAACATACAGTAGTATCAAAACGTTGAATTTAACCGTATTGTGAAACTAATATTTCAGTCGTTTTCGCAAATTTAACCATCATTGATTACGCGGGTAATAATAACAATTATATAAATCAATTTTGCGTGTTTGACATAAAAATTATGCCAAATATATATCAATATGACAATATTAACTAAGTATTGTATAATGTAGCACCATTAAATCATGCAGTAGACCGGTTTCATTCTTATTTCTTTTAATCAACTTTGCGAGCTTGAAGTAACCATCAATCATATTGTATGTAACAAGTCGGCTTTCACATCTAGTAGTCTCGCGAATATTGTACTTGACAAGAAATGTCGGTTGCATCATTTCTATGCAGTCACGAACATTATATTTTTGCAGCTTTCCTTAATATATATATATATATATATATATATATATATATATATATATATATATATATACAGAGAGAGATAAAACAAGAAAACAATCATTGATTGCGCGTGGTAGTAAAAATTGATCGAAGTATACACCAATCCCATTGTACTTAATCAGTCGTCGAACAACATAGCAAAACTACCACCGGTCTCACGTAGTGATGCCTTTCGACCGTCCATGTTCATCATCAGAGTACGAAGGCAAACTGACTAACAAGGATCAACCAGCAATGCATATATATGAAAAGCAAAACTAGATATGCGGCTCTCAACTCTAGAAATCTCGCATAAATTGTACTTGACTGTAAATGTCGGTTGCAAAATTTCTATGCATTCACGAACATTAACTGTTTGCAGCTTTCGCCACATACATAAATATGTAATACACGTAAACAATTATTGATTGCGCATTTGGTTGGATGTAAATATCAATCCAATTTTATCTAACCAATTGTCGAACAACATGGAAAATCTTGTTTTTAACACTCCAAATAGTGTCCAGAATTTTGTCGTGGATTGGGCTCGAATCCAATCACAGTTACTTCTGAGTTTGTGAATCTATTGTCTAGGCCACTCTACCCCACACAACACGCAATTTTCATTAATATACTAACTTATGCTGTTTGGTTTGCCTTTTCTTCCTGTAGAGCTAACATGGCAACTCTTGAGACCTGAAATTCCAAGTAGCTACACCTAATCTGACATTATAGGGCAGACAACACAATAACTGTGAAGTTGTATTAATTTAAAGATACATATAATTAATAAATCTTTGTCTGACTTGTCGTGTGGCAAGTTGGGTCACTGGATAGGATCACAGACTCCGTAGCCAACGCGCACATGTTCGAGCTCTGTCAGCGGACCTTCTAGATAGTTATTGAAGAGTCCTTAATAAGATCGAACCCGATCTACTCGAAAACTCGCCTTTGGCAGGTCATATAACGCTTCATTTACACTAACAATTATATATATAACGAAATTAGTATTTGTGTCACATTTGCAACATTGAGTTAAATGGAGATTTTATATTTCTCCTTCAAATATTACAATTTAAATATATGTATACACGTAATTTATTCATCACATATTACATAATTAGGATATTGTGTAGCTATAGGCTTAGTTTGCTAATGTGAAAGCCATATTAAGAAAATATCTTAATAAATTTAAATCAAGGAAAATTTTATGAAGAAAAAGTTTTGTATAAATCTGAAGATACGAATAAACGAAATAATGAAAAAGCCTATGAGATTGAGATGAGTACAAATAGTATGTGAAAGGTTACGAGTTGAAAATTTATAAATAAATTATGTTTGAAATAAACTAAAAATGCAAAGATATGTTTAATTAGAGGTACAATGTTATTTGAATATAATGATAATTATAATTTTTTCATTTAAATCTTGGGATATAATAGATAATAAAACTTAAAGAAGAGGCTTAGATGAAATGAAAATTAGATTGCTAGACTGGACAAAATTATAAAACAACAGGATTTCTGCATAATATAAATATCGATAGATAGACAAGTGAGGACTCATCAATCCAGGCCAAAAATCGTTACACCTTGAAATATGAAGGATAAAAGATTTTACTGACCTACGAATGCTATCAATTGTCCCTAAAAAGAAAAAGACAGCGAGAATACAAACAATAAAAGCAGCACCGCGCAAGTTACATCCACATGTTTTGGTAACCCTTATCTTTAGATGAAACCTATTTAGAATATCTTAAATCTTAAGATTTGGGGATGTTATATTAAATTTAATCCAGATCGAAGTTGATTAATTATATATCTGCTGGCAGTATAAAATAAACATTGCATTAGGTAGGTTTTGTCCTTATTAGGAACTCATCCATAAGTCTCCAGAATTTGTCACGGATCATGGTCGAATACGGGTACTCAATCCACTACACGATCCCGACTGCATTCTACACGCAATTTTAAGTAATATACAAATACTTTTGGTTAGCCTTTACTTCAGGAGAAACATATTTTGAAATTCATAAGTTTTAACGAGCCACTTTTGATCTGTAATTTTGCAATAGGCATACCATTTTGGGATGTTATATTAAACTTAATCATAATGGAAGTAATTTATTTCTTTTGCTTGCTGTCAGTAAATATATATATATATATATATATTCTTTTGAAATGCGAGCTTTAATAAAATTCATTATAACCTTCCTGTGTGCAAAACAAAAAGAAATTTTATCAGATACAAGAAAAAATTCTTTCTCATTATCTCCTCAAGCATCTACTAATTAACATGTCTTTATATATAAATTGGTAAGAAAAACAAGATAGATATATATAAACCTTGAGAGGGTGAAAAATCGGAAACCAATCAACTACATGCGTCACATCCAGTTCAAACTCAATGCCTGAGCATGCTTCTCCTTCTTGCATAAATCCGATTGCAATTTGTTTAACCATAAGGCTTCGTATGTCGTTTGCTCCCTTTTGTTATCGCAATTAATAATCATTTTGAATGCTACGTATGGAGAAAATACGTGTGATGTTTAGACGATGTGTTGATCAATTGCAACAGTGTAATCACCGTTTGATATAAAACAGGCATTTAAGTTACAATGTTCTCTCATTCGAGTAATTGACCATCTGGTCGATTGGTCTCATGGTAAATTCTCCGTTTCATGCATTAGCTAAATGGCTAGTTCGTTTACTTGAACCATTACGTAAACTAGTGGGTAATTATTCAGTTGCCGATTCGTTTGGGTTTGTAAACAAAATTCAAGATATAAATGTAAAAAAACAAGATTATGGTATCTTTTGATGTTACGTCTTTGGTTACAAATGTTCCAATTGATGAAACCATTGACATTATAGTCGATGTGGTAGAACACGACATATTACCATCGCCGGTGCTAGGTCACACTCTACGCAATCTTATCTTATTATGCATGAAAGACGTACAGTTTCGTTTTAATGGAAGCATTTATAAACGAACTGATGGTGTGGCCATGGGGAGCCCCTTATCTGCAGTGTTGGCTGAGATTTGTCTTGGGCATCTAGAGAACACATCATTAAATTTTGACATGAGTAAATGTGCTCAATATATAAGGTAAGTGGATGATATATTTCTTGTCCTTAAGAACATGTCGCAATCACGAACACTGCTTCAAAGTTTCAACAAAGCACATAAGAATATCAGCTTCACGTCAGAGAATGAGAAAGATGGTCGTCTGCCCTTCCTTGATGTAGTTTTAAAAAAAGACACTAGTGGTAAATTAAACAGAACAATTTACCAAAAACCAACATGGTCTGCACAATATTTGCCTTACAGCAGTTTTGTGCCATTTTAATATAAATTATCAACAGTTCGTGGCTGCTTTTCAAGAATTAACAGGTTGGTTAATCAAGATTCCAAAGAAAACGAATATAATAAAGCAATTAACGATTTAATGTCTAATGGCTATCCCAGGCAATTAATTGAATCAATTATTAAAAGGGGAACTAAACAGAAACAAATGTATTACGGCCAGAAAAGAAAACAGTCTACCTGAACATCCCATTTTAAGGGGCATGCAGTTTCACGAATGGCCCAAAAGAATGTTGAAGCCGTATAAACAAGCACATTTAATTAGGTTTTGCGAAACTAGTAACAAATTAGTTCAGTTGTGACCAGAAGGATAAACCAAAGGCAGCATGAACGGAAAGTATAATCTCATGCACATTTAATGTAGCTAAACAACGAGTGTTATTTAGGGTAACACACTTGCCTTTACCAGCAATCAAAGAGAAACAGCCGTTAATGTAGATATCAAATATTATTAACCAATATACATGCGCAAGTTGCCAATTAACTTACGTAGGCCGATCGACCAGACGGTTAATTACTCGAATGAGAGAACATTGTAACTTAAACGCCTGTTTTAAATCAAACGGTGAATACACGTCTGCAATTGCGCAACACATCGTCGAAACATCACACGTATGTTCTCCAGACGTAGCATTCAAAATAATTACTAAATGCTAAAACAAAAGGGAGCTAGCCACATACGAAGCCTTATGGATAAACAAATTGCAGCCGGATTTATGTAAGCAGAAGTGTAAACGCAGCCAATGTAAATGCCGTACGACGTTGC
>JAQBSW010012383.1:0-16973 GCA_029291075.1 Eudiplozoon nipponicum | reverse complement strand
TATTCCACATTCTTCTACCGAACATATAGTGGTTAAAGGGCGTAATACCGGCTCCTACTGATGAGTCGCCAGTAAGCACGAAACGAATGTGCATGAGATTATACTTTCCGTTCATGCTGCCTTTGGTTTATCCTTCTGGTCACAACTGAACTAATTTGTTACTAGGTTCGCAAAACCTAATACATACTACCATAAGTGGATGCCTTTGATTAAATGGTACTCGCGTAACTTTGTGTTGGCCTTCGGGTACCTGTGTGGCCACTTGTCAATGTTCGCTGAGCTGGACGCCAATTGGCCATATAGCCTTGCTTTAATTTATGTATGGCTACCCACTGACAACCCGCTTATTGCAGGAAGAAATTGCACACGGTAGGCACTGAGAATCTGAGGCACAGCCTTAGTTTTCGGAAAATCGGATACTGATCGAAGCGAACCATCCTTTTTCGTAACGCAAATTTAAGCTACTCAAAACATCAATTTTGTTCAAATCAATGTCTTGAATACCATTTCGCAATAAATTCAATACTAAATCCACCAATATTGCATCAGCCTTGCCTCACAAATCACTGTGCTACTACATATTGCTAGGCGATAAATGGGCCCTTTTGCTCACGAAGGCATTTTCGTTTATTATAAACATCAATAGAACTCACTCATTTTTTTCATAAAATATATACCGAAAAGAGATTATTTGAGTGTTTGCAGAGATCAAAGTTATAGGGTGTTTAGCCTAGATTTTTGATATTTTATTTTAACATTTATCCGAGGCCTTTATCGCTGTGCCTCAAAGAACTCTGCTATTATAGGTTGAAGCTAATTTACAGACCATGAAATAGGCAGATGTAAAAAATCAACTCTGTATCCAATTCCTTACGTATGACAGCGTTTCTGAGACCCAAATTCCATCGCGGGCAATTTACTTTTGAGCAGCCTGCAGAATACGAAGCCGAGTCCATACCATGGAGCCATTGTGCTGAAAACCACCAGGTCTCTATTTCTTGACAGAAAATTGACTGTCAATTTAGGTAAGGTGGTTAACCGTGTTGTCAATTTGATGTTTCTGTCCAATAAGCGATGCATTCATCATGTTCTTCATCATGAATGTCTTGAAATATTGTAAATATTTCTAACCGATTGGATTTTGTCACTATTCACAAACACGTGGTATATAATGCATAAGTTTAAAAGAAGGGATGTCGTATCTATGTGTTCTTGATAATGGGTTTACTCGTGTAATAATTGACCCAGATGTGATGGCCATAATAGTTGAATGTTGTAGAGATTTTATTTTCTATTTTTGGATGACGGGCGCACTTGGTAAAATACCAAATCTGGCAGGGTCAAACAGCATGAAATTTATGGTCGCCTGCGATTGTAAACTCGGCGGAGAATGTGAGGGTTTAAACAATTGTAGCATAATTAGTACAATGACATCTAAGGGGAGGTAACCTGGCAATGGTATGAGCTTTTACAATGCAGCAAACACATCCTGTAGTCTGGCACGTATTTGATCAAATACTTACCGTTGAAGTAGTAAATACGGGAGTTTTACGGGAAATTCCAAAAAGAATACTACAAACTTATCTACAAATTCTTGAACCGCCACTCGTATGATGTGTGCTTCTAAAGAAACAGCTTGCACATGCAATTAAGTTCCAAATTAGTTGAACTAAAACAACGGTTTTCAACATCCAATGGTTTAAGCATAGATTTGAATTCGAAAAAATCTGAAAATGACTCGTGGATTTGAATGAAAAAACAGACAGTAATGTTTGTGGTGCCACCATGGCTCGATCGCTATTATTGTATTCGCCCTAATGAGCTGGTGCCTTAACATACGCCACATTGTAGTACAAACTTAAGCAATCATTCTTTATTTATTATGCTTTGCTTCGGGTCAACTGTTGTCGTCACATATCGCTTAAGTCCTGTACTGCTTCAGTCTTTCACTCTTTCGTGGTCCTTAACCGGTGATTCAAATCTATCCTAAAACGATCCATTAGCACACTGTCAGTCTGAAGTGCAGCGACCACAATAAACTTTGGTTTCTAATCAATTTCAGGTAGATTACTTGAAAGGGTAAACATGAGTTTTGGAAGGACGTAAGGCTATTTGCTTTCCGTCATAAAAGAAGAAGTAAAGTGTATATGCACCACAATATTCGGTATTACATTTTCTTATGTTGGCATGCATTGACTTTAATATGAAATGATTCCAATCAGACGTCTATAATAATCGACAAAATTACTAATTAGTACTAATTATTTCATCCTTTCTAATCGGTAGACCATTAAATGCTTAAAAACCCACTGTTTCTCTATTTACGAACCGTCCGAGGTTTTCTTGTCATGGTCAACGTTGCATTGATTAACGAATTTTTTTGTTATTTGGATGACTTCTAATTTAACTCGGTCATCTTCACTGTCGTCTTAATATCTCCATCTGCGTCTAACGTTCAGTCTTTTAAATTGTTACCTCTGACAGCCAGGTAATTTTAAAAATGGTAAGGTCAGAGTTGGGTACCAATGTCGTACAGTTTAGTTGCAGTACACGTCACAAATTGGTCATAGTTTAAATTGTGCCTAAATAACATTCTGTACTATGTAAAAGACTGTTCGATAACGAAAGCAGAATTCCTAGTAACCAGTTTTACAGAATAAAATTGAAACGCATATAAGAATATAGGTTTGTTTGCTAAGATTATATAATCTAAAATGTAAGTAAGTCCTGGCTATTATCTATTAGTTTTTCTTTTCTATTAATAAATATAACCTAATATTTCTAATTATTCAACACACACAATCTGTTCAGTTGCACTTCTGTAAACTTAAAACTTTCAATGAATTAGCACGTGTCCAGAGTGAGTAATATACGATAGATCAATGAATTGTTTCTTTTATCAAGATTTCTAATAATGCTACAAACTTTAAATAGTGTGTACGCTTTAGGTCAAATTCTAAATGATTTTCTTTGAAGTAGACTATAATTGATGATATATGTGTGAGTCTAGGCCATTGATAGTCCCATCAGTCTCAATTTGGACGAGATATACAACAGCTTTCTGACGTAGTTCTTAAAAATGCATATACGTTTATTCAACAAACTGATATGATAAAAGTTTGAATAATCTGCTGATTGTTAAGACAATTTAATGTCTGATATAAATCAAGGCCAGTAAGTGAGTCTTTTTCGGGCGCATATAATTTTTATAACGTTTGTTTTACTTAAGATCAGTAAAATGATGCCATTATTCAAATTAAGTATGTTGGTCTCTTTCACCATTTTCGTACATTTATTCATCACTTGACAAAAATATTGACCACGCAAAATCTACCCATTTAAAATAAACGTAACATTTGTCTGTATTTAGGATAGTCTTGTGAGTTATTAAATTGTTTAATACTACATTTTGTGGGTGGTGATTGCAATAATTTAAATAAGATTGCAGATATGGCATAAAAACCTGCTTATTATGTGTACCACTAGTGCAGTAGAGTAAATCCATTTTCAATTAGAAATATCTCTATAAAATTTTCTTTTTTTGGAAATGCAAAAGAATTTTCAAGCATTACGTCAACGGGTATTACAACAAATAATGGTATATTTGGATAAAATTTCTTTTCTGCACATGTGAAAAGCGAGAAAGTGCAGCATATTTTCTAATGACAAATGCTTTAATAATTATTGGTTAAACTAAATAACGTTTGATAAACTTATTTAATACGACAGAAATATTTTAATTAATTGCACAAATGTATTGATCTTCAAATGTTAATGCTTCCGCAATGAAATTGAATTGTGTAGTCAGTAAGACATAGGGTACAATAGCATTCTTGTCATTTAGCATCAGAAGTAAATCTAATAGTGTGTTCAACATGTTGTTTACCTTGCCACATAAAAGAATTGCTTTGATGATTCAGTTTACTTTTCTTCAAACTTTTGATTTTGGAAGATCCACCCGTTAAGTTGGATTAGCGCAAACTGTTCATTTCCTTATAGTTCTCTTTCCCCATGAAAGGATAAAAATAAATTTTTAATAATATACAAAAATGTGTTTCGTTCTCATTTTCTCCTCATGTATCTAAATTAAAATGGGCGAATCAGTACACATAAAAAGTTGATGACGAATTGAATGAAAGTAACAAATTCACGCGTCTGGAGGGTAAATCAGATTAAATAGTCTAAGTAGAGCGGAAAGTGATAAAAGAAAAAAATGTTGGATACTATTTGTTTCTGTGAAATAATATTTAATTAATTATGTATTAGGTGTTACGCACCTAGAAATAAATTGGTTCAGATAGAAATAGAAGGTCAAGCCAAAGTTAACGTGAACGGAAAGTATAATCTCATGTGCACATTCGTTTCTTTTTTACTGACGATTCATTAATAGAAGCCGGAATTACGCTCGGTGACCACAAGATATTTGGGTGAGGCATTTGGAACAGTTGAATGGTACAATCCATATACAAATCTGTTTTCAAGGCAGATTGTATGGATTTTATTGGATAACAGGTGGAAAGAAGTAATTTTAAATATATTAGCAAACCTTGAAGTCCATTTTGTGGGCACCATGTACCGATTCGACAACCATATTGTTGGTATCGGGTACCTACTCAAAAACCATAATGTTTGTTCCATTTACAGGCTCGGTAAATATTATATGTAGTGAGTTGGATTTGATGTCCAATTGCCGTAGACTTTGAATGAAGTTAACACTACTACTGCTGGTATACAGAAGCCCAAACCAGTTAGATCACCTATACCAACAATATCCTTACTGCCAAAATCAGAAAAAAAGATTTTCCTATGAGACCAAACTTATCAATCTTCAATTCTCCGTTCGATGCATTTACTAAACGGTTATTCGGTATACTGCAACCATTGCTCAAACCACTAGTTAACTATTTGGTTGCCGGTTCTTTTGCGTTTTTTAACAGAATTCATAATATAAATGTTAAAAACAAGATTATGGTGTCTTCTGATGTTATGTATTTTATTAAAAATGTTCCTATTCAAGAAACAATTGACATTTTATTCCAAAAGTTATATAAAAACATATTACCTTCTCCAGTCCCAGGTCATATTCTAGGCATTCTTATTTTATTATGCACGAAAGATGTACAATTTGCTTTTAACAGAAGCACTCATAAATAGATTGATGCTGTGACAACAATTCGTAGCTGTTTTTGTCAAAATTGGACGGTTTGTTTAATCCAGATTCAAAGGATTTTGAATTTACTAAAAAAGTCTTCTAAAGTCTAATGGTTATCCAAAGCAATTAATTGAGTCAATTGTTGAACGGCAATCTCAAACGATGCAGACGTATTTAAGACCAGAAAAGAAAGAAATTTACATAAATTTCCCATTTAAGAGGGGTGCATTTTCACGCTTGACTAAAATCATAAGAAATTATTAATGAATTCA
This sequence comes from Eudiplozoon nipponicum, assembly GCA_029291075.1. Taxonomy (NCBI): domain Eukaryota; kingdom Metazoa; phylum Platyhelminthes; class Monogenea; order Mazocraeidea; family Diplozoidae; genus Eudiplozoon; species Eudiplozoon nipponicum. The sequence goes on along the minus strand of JAQBSW010012383.1, from coordinate 11,549 downwards.
TAACTATTTTTATGATACTGATTAGAATTATAGGTTAAAGCATAACGGAGGATAGCAAGCATAACTTCAAAAGCAAGCATACATTTGGAGCAAAATTCTGAGCTAAAAGTTTAATTTGATCAGCTTTCTTTTCACAGGTTTAGTCTCCTAATCGGATTGATTACTAGTTTGAAATAAAAATCTTACTTAAGTTTTCTACCATTAGATAGGGCATCATTGAATTAACACCAAGAGGTAGTTAAGTCGCAGGAATATTTATAACGGTACTCTAAGAATTTATTTCATGATTTCACTGATTAACTGCTTCATTCTGTTTCAGCATAGACTACAGACTCCCTCTTTGAAGAACAATTACCCCATATCCGGTCACTTGTATATGCTTCGTAACTCCGATTGCAGATTAAGCAAATTTTGGCATGCTAACGTATGTTGTCGTCCTGTTACCTTAAATAGACGCTATTTTCCTAAATAGACATAAGATTTCAGCTTTGAAAATGTATTTTTTCGAAAAATAATTTATTTAACATTTTTAGTTCCTAGCTCATTACCTCAGACAAACGTTTATTGAACGCAAGTTGGATATTATTATCATTTGAAAAAATTTCATTTTTCTATTCAATTTAAAATCTCACATGTCTATGGAGAAGTGATTTTCTAGCAAATTTTCTCTCTTCTTCTATTGACACATTAGCTAGTCAAAAATAAATTGGGAGGTAACGTGTGTATATTTAAACACTGTTGGTTGACTGCATAAAATTCTGATTTGATTATTAAGCTGAAATGCCAAGTCTGTGGAGCTGTTAATGTTTCTCCAATTAAAAAATGCGGGTTTGTTTTGTCTGCATTATATGATGTTCTTTCCTTTTATAACAAAAATTTTTTAAATTTGTGACTGGCTTACATTAATTAAAAAAATTCCGCTATGTTTCTAGTATATACCAGTTTTCAACCTTATCCTTAATGAGATTTAGTATCCATTCGTTCTCTAATCAATTCATTATTTGCTATTGTGATCGTTATTCTCGATGATGCAACATTAATTCCTATTTGATTAGATGACAGTGAGAAAATATATATTTATTAGCCTCCATTGAAACAAATAATGCGGCAAATAAAATAAATAGCAATCTAAATAGACAAAGATCACGTACATATGGAAAATAACTCCGTGTTGGCATTGTCATACCGTTGATTTGAACTGATTTATATTTCTGTATTACAGGTAACACACATTTTGACCAAAACACGATATCAAAATATCGACTCACCTAACACGCTTCATTTCCGCATCCTGATTAATTGTGTAATATAATTTTTTCTTAATATGGAAATGAGTTCACCTGTGTAGTGCGCCTAGAATGAACAGATATTCTGGAAACCAGCGTTTGGATTACAAGCAAGATCCGTATGTGTGCTTTGTTTTATCAATTCTAAAATTTAAATAGTAATGCATTGTCGTAGAATTTTTGGCAAGCGTGGCTTTCCTTGATTTATCCTTTGAGTTGGTCGATATTTGTGGACCTATACTTATGTAAACTACAAGAATTTTTGCATAGGTCCTTTACCTGATAATTCGATTTGTATATGCAGAAGCGAATATATTGATGTACATGTCATCGTTAAAAAGGAGTATTGCAAAAAAATTGAATCACAGAAAGTTTTGGCATAACAAAATATGCACATTTCAAATTTTACTAGGACGAGCTAGGTGAAATGCGGCAACTCTAAAAGTGACGCCGTACTATTTTTTTCAATTTCCTACTAATAAATTTGTGGTTGATGCTCATATATGAATACTGTTCGATTAGATTAATTGAGGAGCAATGTTTAGGCTATGATGATATGGAGACATGTTCGCCGGTCGGTTTATAAACCTATAAATTTTCAATTAAATACGCCTCAATCATAGATTGTGCCAATTCAGTTTTACTTTTCACTGTATTGCGCAGAATAACTTAGTATTGTATGCATGTAAATTACCAAAATTTAAAGATAATGATGAGCGTAAATGTTACAGTAGTGCTGGTTTGACTTTGGAAATTTATTGGTCTTCAAATTTAATTCAACACAAATGTTAAAGTTTCATCTGTATTTGGCCATCTTTTTTATTTTAGCCAAATCTAAGAGCGTTATCTGAGCATATGTCATCCGAATAAGTTTTATTTAATCGTTAGATAATTTTAAAAGAACTATATATATATTTATATTTATATATTTAGAGAGAAACCGTTAAATATGTGGAATAAGAGAACCTTTGATGCAAAAGTATCTCTTTGAATTAGTCCCATTTATGCAAATTTTCGGAGTATGCATGCTTGATTGAAACATTCTGGAATGCACAACAAAACGTATCGGTAATGAAATTTTGCTGTGCAATTAACGAACTATTTATAGCAATAATTTAATTAATTCATTGCTAAATGCGTGGGTACACTTGGTAATGCAAGTTAAGTGTGAACTTGTAGAATCAAAATAATTTCCCGTATCAGACATCAATTCACAAATTAACGCAAGTTGACTGTCAAGCGATGTAGAAACTCATTTATGTAATTTCAAGAATTTCTCTCTTCATTTTTTGTCTATTTTGCAACTTATATCTTACCCTTCTCTTTCACCTCCAGTTTATATGTCTCTATATCTTACTCCAAATCGTTATATATATATATATATATATATATATATATATATATATATATATATATATACAATATATATATATATATATATATACGTTCAAAATAAACTACACACGTCATAGGGTAATAAATACAATTCATTAAGTAGAGCAGGTTCGCCATTCTATGACGCTGTTTAAGTACTTGCCAAGATTGTCGTGGTCGGCACTGAACGTAAATAGTAATAAGTTCTGTGGACAACACACCGACCCACACACCACCCACATATATATAATTATTCCATAGAAAGAAAAACAAATTTATTGAAGTGAGGAAAGAAAATTTATTTATTTAATTAATTTGAATAGGCCTTTCCTCAAACTGGAAATTAAGTGATTTTTATTGAGACAAAAGGGACATTAATTCATATATTTATGCATTTGCATGATGGATATACATAATATATAAATACAATATTTATATTAAATGAGATCCTCACATTCGAAATTAATTCCATAACATTTTACAAGTTGGCATGTCGTCTCTCGATAAGTTCAAATTCATGTCATATAGGATAACTTATATTAAGGAACAAAAAGGTGCAAATTTTTTTAAACTATAAATTCTTGTCTTACACGCTCTTTGCGACGCCATTGATAAGCGAGAAGTCTCTGAATTACATGTGTCTTGGATCGATCTCCGAACGCGGTATTTTAAAAAGAAATTTACGAGCGCCCAGGAAGGAAAAAAGCGATTTTCTTGATGAAAACCATTTGCTACTTTTTACATTGTATAACTTACTGAGGCACCATATATATAGATTTAATTTAAGAACAAATGGCGGGATTTTGTATATATATCTATATGTTTTTTAGTAGAAATTAACATTTGTATAAGGTAGCAAAGACAATATATCGGGTAGACTGCCTTCGTTTTTACTGTGTACTGTTTAAGTAGTGTCCATAAATTTTCGCCAGGCACATTAACTCTATATTCTTCGACTCTATCCACTGTATCACCTCTGCCGCATACTAAACGCAATTTTAAGTCATACGTCAAATTTACGGTTTAGAAAATCAATCAGTATAAAACGCATACAATTCTGTTTGGGAATATATGTTGATTGGAAGAGTAGTGATTTTATATTTAAGCTTTTATGTGCCTGATGAATAAAAGGCCCACGAAAATCTTAAATTAATATTTGACATTAAAATGCATGTAGCATCCCAGACATCGAAGAAAATGTGCCCCGGTTCAAGTCCCATAGAGAAAAATTATAGAAGGTACCTGAACAGTTCCTGATTAAGAACGAATTGCTTTTTTCCACTGATGCTATGTTTATTTTATATTTCTAGACTATATAAATACAGTAAATTTGATAGCGAATAAACTTCTGGCATGGTTTATTATAAACCAGAATTGATGCGTCCTGAAATTGAACCAAAGTTTATTTGGTTAAAAGTTAATTTAGTCAGTTTCCTTGTCATGCAAACCACATGTTGCACTGAATTTCTTGTTCTCAACCAGTTTTTGTTTAAAGCTAAATATTTCTGAGAATTACGGCTAAATTAAATTTTCATGACGAATAATTCTACCCTTATATTTATGCGAAATATCATACTAAACGCGTAAAATATAATGTGCTGAATTAAAATATCATAATTGATGATATATCTTTTGTCGAAATAGACTAGCTATTGCATTGTTTAACATATAAACTACGTTCTATAGATACGTTGCGCCGTCATTTAGCAATACTCAAAATTGACCTGATTTATTTTCGTCAAGGGATCAAACATGGGACCATTTGTTTTATAGTTTTCGTATTCGTGCTCTGATAATAATCATGGACTGTAGAAACTACTGAGTACATACAACTAAAAATGTTCGTGGGATGTCATGGTTTTACCTCAAGTAGAAAAATATGACTTGAATAGTGGTGCTATCCACCCGCACAATCAAAGGTTGTCGAATTGAGTAACCTATTTAAGTGTGACGAGAGTTGATCATATTTTATTTGCATAACTTTAAAAATTTGCATTACCAAATATTAAATCAGGAACGGCATATGCTATAACATTACGGTTGACAGCATCATTTCTGATTTTGACACTCTATATTATAATTGAGGTCGATTTTCATTGATCACCACGCTATCGTATTCTGTTGATGGACATGTAAGTTCGTAACGTGTCAGCTTTTGCGACCGAGAGAAATTTTGCCATGATTCACAATTTGTTAATTAAAACAAGCTATTTGGTTAACTTAAATTCGCATTCTTGATTTGAATATTATATTCCAACGCCTACGTAATCAGTAAATACTAAATTTTATTGTATATAAGAGTGGAGTAGAAGCTGCAGAAACGTTATGCATTTGAGGGCCAAAATTCAAATCACATAAAATTTTTCAAAAAATTTCTAGACTTCGAACTGCAATTGCAATTATTCATATGTGCATTAGTCAGTTTGCCTTCTCGCTATACGGATGGTAATTGGTAGTTTTTCAAGCAAAATATACGTGTTTGATATAAGCACCAATCCAGTTGTTCATAGCCGGTGGCACTGCATAGCAAAATTAATGCCAGACATACTAACGAATATCGACCTTCAATGATCATAATCAGATCACGACAACAAACTGCCAGTCAAGTCTCAAACCGCAATGAAGAGTTATGGAAAACCAGATATGCGCTCTCACCACTAGTTGGCTCGAATATGTTGCATTTAATTGGAAGCATCGGCTGCACAATATAAACGCAGTCACGAATAGTAACTTTTTGCAGATTTCGATCTATATATATATATATATATATATATATATATATATATATATTGTACCTTCCAATGTATTAAAATATACATTTTAATTAGATACAGAACTTTCTTTTCTCATTATCCTCACATCTATTAATGAACATATTTTATATGTAATTGAAGAGAATATGAATTATAGAGTAAACGGAACCAATCAATTGCATGCGTCACATCCAGTTCAATCTCAATGCCTGAACATGCTTCTTCTGCTTGTATGTTTAGGTATTGAGATTGAACTTGATGTGACGCATAAAATTGATCGGTTCCGTTTTTCACACTCACTCTATGTTCACGTATTTCTATCTTGTTTTGTTTTCCAATTTATATATAAATAATATATTCATTAGTAGGTACTTCAGGAGATAATGAGAAAGAAATGTTACTTGTACCTGGTAAAATTTATTTCTCTTTTTGCACATAGGAAGGGTACAATGCATTTCATTATAGCTCGCATTTCTTAAAAATAATATATATATATATATATATATATATATATATATATATATATATATATATATATTGTAAATACTGGGTGAGAATGACTTTACATGCAAACACGAATACACAAACACAAACGTACACACACAAACACAAACGTATACACACAAACACAAACGTATACACACTCACCAACTAGCCAAAACAAGAAACAGCAATAAAAACGAGTCAGATTTGTTACCACTAGCATAATCAATTGAAAACCCAAATGTATAAATATATATGATTGTATAAGAGATGATTAGTATTCACGAAATAAATGGCCTTTATCCACTTTGTTATTTGTATTTTCCTAATTATAGGAATATATATATATATATATATATATATATATATATATATATATATATATATATATATAATGAAACTGGTGTTTAAAAGAAGATAGCAACCTTGATTTAAATAGTTGTTATCATCACTCACGAAAACCATGATCGTTTTATTATATAATTTATTACCATTATGAAGTATAAAATAAATGCCGAAAAGGCTGAACATATTTCTACGCAACGAGTGATGTTCCTTAAAAAAAACTTCGCGTCCGAGGGGATTGCCTTTATCACCATTTAAATGGACCTAATTTATACTTTGCATTTGAACGCATTCGGATACATTGCTGTTATTATATTGTTTATGGAAGCATAACAATTTGATGATATCTTTTTATCGAGGCAAATTGCATTTTTGTTACAAATTTGGATGTCGAGTTTCAGTCTGTAAACTGACTCAAATCAACTGATTATCTGGCAATGACATACATCACGTACTTTGGCCAATCCTAGTTTTTTTATGATTGTTACTTGGATAGAACATGGTCAAAGCCACGAAACCCCACAGTCAAAACGAAGTACGCCACTGGGTTAAAACAACAGTCACAAATTTTAAATAACAGCTCGGAGTTTTGTTTTCGTGTAGAAGGAGTAGGTGCGATCAATTCTTAAGTGATGTGTTACTCGTTTGAATTTCATGGGCAGCTTTTACAATTTTGAACAATTTATCCAGTACAAAAAATACTGTGGTCAATAAACTTTATTGCTCTACAGTTAATGTTCCTTTGCAAATATAAACCCTATTTCTAAACGTTGAATTTATTCATTTAGCCTAATCGGCCAACACCTAGATTTTTTTTACTTCACTTTCATCAATGATGCGTTACTTTTAATTTAAATGTTCACACTTTCCGTAATTTCTTTTCAATTACATTTTTCTTATTGCTTATTTGAATTTCTTGCATTATTTTTAAAGAAAATGTCTTTTGATTTAATGTCGTCTCGCAGTTAGCATATCTCAGGTGCACAGCATTTTGATAGAATCTGCCAAGTGTAGCACTTTTTGTGGTTTTTCGATAAAATACGCATTATATTCGTTTGCGTATGGTACAATATGAGAGACGTTTGTTGTTAAGAATTTTGTGCCTTTGTGTATCCTATGATTTACTTAAGAGACGCAAGCGTTACTGCCATAACCTGGTTGTATTTCAATTTAGCTACACAGTAAAATAGCATACGAGGTTCATATACCAAGTTCGTCGTGGTTAATCCTAAATTGAGCCTTTTCTATAATATTCGGTTTTTAGTCGACCCGGTGAACTTCTAGGAGGTAACTAGTGGCCACATGCCCTGCCCGAATTATTTTTTGTATTTGATTTTCTACGTATCGACAATAACATGACGCAGAGTTGGTGAGATTCAAACTGGAGCACGGTGTGTAGCCGCAGGTAAGAGCTTAAACTACCAACTTCCAAAACCACTTTGACAAAACTCGGTGGATTGGCAGAGGAAGGCTGAATTTCTTGTAAGAGTTATCGCTATATACATATCCTTGGTTTATAGAAGCCAGTTCACTTGATTAAAGAGAAATATTTAAGCATTTCGCCAATTATTCCATAAAACTACATGCAAACTGGACAAATAAAGTAGTTATAACCGAGTAGTTAAAAAAGTTATTTCGAAATAAATTTTCTTAAAAATACATAAAATTTACTTGAAATATACCGGATTAAAATCGGTCATCCCTTAATGCATTGTGTGAGACAATTCTGCTCGGAACCACTATGCAAACTACAAATCAGTTATAGTTGGCCGAATTGCCTTCTTAATCAGAGTATGAAAGTATAAACTAGAAGAAAGTTCCTGGTACAAACACACTGCCGATGCATATCAAATGGGCAAGTTAAATATAGAAGAAAGTTAGCAAGACACGTTTTGTGTCATGATGTATTTAAGTGAATGGTGGATGAATTAATTTTATATTGGGCGTTTTAATGTCCTTGTGCAAATGAAGAGTGAAAATGCACCGAGAGCATCAGGTGCTCAAAAACCATAGTTGATTTATATTGAGATGAAGATTAGTCGATGAAATGAAAACTTTAATAAAACTTTGAATTGAATTCGGAAAAATGAAATAGTATTATAATTCGCCTTTAAACAATGCTTCGCAAATTCACTGAATTTAATATAAATGCGATTAAAGTATTTACAGGTCAGAACAGGCTGAGCTCAATTATTAAGCAGCAATAAAAATTTATCATTTTTACGATGATTACTTTGATTTTCTTAACAATATATAAGCTGATTATGTAGGGGTACTTTTTGAGACCGAATGGCATATAGTGATATTCGTGCGTGCCACCTCCGGTGAATCTGAGTGCAGTATATGCTACTGAGTCTTTGTTCATCGGTACTTGATAGTATGCTTTTACTAATGCAAGTTTCGAATACACAGCATGACCGATAGCAGATCGGAGTAGGTCGGCCGGATTTGGCAGGATGTACGAATCAGACTGTGTGCAAGAATTGAGAATACGATAATCCCCGCACACTCTGAATGTCTCTGGTTCACTCTTTGGTACTACTACCACAGGCGACGCAAAAGGTGAGCTGGATCGTGTACAGATGCCTTGTTGACGTAGTGTGGCGAATTCTTGCTCGGCAGCCTTATGTTTGTGTGGTGCCAATGGACGTGCTCGTGGAGGATGAGGAAGTGTTTTCGACAGGATGATACGGTGGGCTGTGATAGCCCGCTTCCTCTTGAGGTCGGGCATGAAGGAAATAGGTTTGAAAATTTCTTCATGACGTTTCAGAACCTCGTCCAGTTGTGGTACATGTGGAACTGAAGGAATAAGCGGGAGTCCTTAATAATAGACGATGTTATAAATACACGATTTGCAAATTATTTAAGGACAAGGAAACAGCAGAATCAAAGAGATTTTGTCAAAGTTCTCGTAAAAATGACACTCCGGAAATACATTGAATAATGTTAAAGATTACACATTTCCTACAAAAATACTGCTAAGATTTTGTAATTATAAAGCTAAACATTTCTGCGGCTTAACAAAATATGTTTCACTGGCGTGATCGACTACTATAAAACGTGTTTTATAAACACTCAGGTCTGTCCTTGAAAGGCAGCTGCAAGTGGATGTTTGCCAACCAATTCATTTAATAATTATGCCAATTTGAATGTCATTAAATGGCATGTAAAAAAATTGATCGTGTTGCACAACTTTCTTGCGTTTGTCTAATAATAAGATTAATATTAATATATTACTCTGACTTTCACGTGCAATGAAGTTATACTTTGCACTACAAAATACACTCTTCCAAATTATATGACCATATTAGAGAGTTTATAGGTTCAGTATCAATATGCTTCAAGACCGGCACTGGATTGTAAAAAAATCCAGTTTTTGCTGTTAAATAAGTATATTTTTCCATGTTATGCTAGAAAAAATATTTTGCGAATAAATTTCGTCGCATACATTGACGGGTTTATTTCGGCCAACATTTAAAATGTCTATGTAAACAAATGTGCCACCATTCTGAATAATAAAATAGTTACAGATTTTACGTTTCAGATTTATTTTTACTATCATCTAACCTACAAATAGTAATAACAATCAATTTTACTCACAGAACTACTGGCATCACGTGTATTTCTGTGAAAGTGTAATCTGCTATGTCAAATGTATTCCCAGACATATGTACGTCTAAATAAATGAATCACAGACATTGCTTGTGAATTTATAAATGTGCACATTTTGTAAAACGTGGTTAAGGCATGAAGTAAAACGATTAACTGATGGAAAACAATAATTTAGCTCCGGGCATAATAGAACGGAGATTTTAACATCATGATCCATTAGTCAAAATTAATTCGTACGAATTTAATTAACATTATCCTCCATTAGCCAATCGTAAACTGTCTTTTAAAATTGGTACTGATGTTCGTTTCCGATCCTAATTTATGCAATAAAAATACTTTTTAGAGTTGTAAAATTAAAAATTTAGTCCAATTTTGCTGAAGGTTTGTTCTATCATAATTAGGCTATTACTGACACTAGCGCGAAGTAGATTCTAACGTATTGAATAAATGTGCAATCCACTGTGAACAGAGCCCCTGGCGAGGAAGTTCTCCGCTGTTGTAACTGTTTTACTTTTTTAAAGAAAAGTGATTTTCCTCTAAAGGATACTCTCAATCTCACGCACATATTTCATCCATATTTTAAATAGTGTCACATATTCTTTAAATCAAGTTTGCGTGCTTGAAGTAAACACCAATCCCATTGTATTTAACCAGTCATCGAACAACATAACAAAACTACCGCCAGCTGCAACGCACTGACGCGTTTCGACCTTCCATGATCATCATCAGAGTACGACGGCAAACTGACTATCGAGGATCAAACCGCATTGAATATATATGGAAATCAAATTTAGATATGCGGCTCTCACCTCTAGCAGTCTCGCATACATTGAACTTGACTGGAAATGTCGGCTGCACAATTTCTATGCAGTCACGAACATTAACTGTTTGCAGCTTTCGCCACATATACATATATAGGCAATACAATTTAACAATAATTGATTGCGCGGGTGGTGGTAACAATTCTTTAAATCAAGTTTGCGAGCTTGAAGTAAACACCAATCCCATTGTATTTAACCAGTCATCGAACAACATAACAAAACTACCGCCAGCCGCAACGCACTGACGCGTTTCGACCTTCCATGATCATCATCAGAGTACGACGGCAAACTGACTATCGAGGATCAAACCGCATTGAATATATATGGAAATCAAATTTAGATATGCGGCTCTCACCTCTAGCAGTCTTGCATACATTGAACTTGACTGGAAATGTCGGCTGCACAATTTCTATGCAGTCACGAACATTAACTGTTTGTAGCTTTCGCCACATATACATATATAGGCAATACAATTTAACAATAATTGATTGCGCGGGTGGTGGTAACAATTCTTTAAATCAAGTTTGCGTGCTTGAAGTAAACACCAATCCCATTGTATTTAACCAGTCATCGAACAACATAACAAAACTACCGCCAGCTGCAACGCACTGACGCGTTTCGACCTTCCATGATCATCATCAGAGTACGACGGCAAACTGACTATCGAGGATCAAACCGCATTGAATATATATGGAACTCAAATTTAGATATGCGGCTCTCACCTCTAGCAGTCTTGCATACATTGAACTTGACTGGAAATGTCGGCTGCACAATTTCTATGCAGTCACGAACATTAACTGTTTGCAGCTTTCGCCACATATACATATATAGGCAATACAATTTAAACAATAATTGATTGCGCGGGTGGTGGTAAC
>JAQBSW010012382.1:0-16973 GCA_029291075.1 Eudiplozoon nipponicum | reverse complement strand
AGTAGGCCAGGATGAGTAAACAGTATATTTTACGCTATTCCAATCAATGCGGTCTGACAACTCTATAAAATAGGTCTCCACTTATGATGAAGCTTGCCACTATGAATCTTAAGTTCTATCGGAAAATAATATATAATACATTAACGAAATCGCTAAATAAATGTCTATACACGTGATTTACATAACTTTCGCAAGACTAGGCCCCAGAACATCCTTTACTCTATCATTAAAGATTGAATGTGTCTCAACGCAAGTCCGTTTAACTACATTGTATCGAAATTAAAGTATTTCAGACATTGACAAATAAATCAGTCATTAACTCTAGCCTAAAGAATAGAATAGAATATCTTTATTTGGATTCAAACCACACATGTTCCATCAAATAATAAAATTAGAAAAGAGACAATTAAGTGTTTTTACATCTCAACAAAATCCAATGACGAACTCTCAACATCGTTTGTCTAAGCTACCTAGTATGTCTGGTCATATGCGCACTGATTATGCTATTTAAATATCAGAATTAGGTAGCGACGAATTTAAAAATACGCGTTTATTTGCAGGCTAACGCTATAATCGATAATTTATTATATCCAGGAAAGAACTGTTTCATATATAATAGCAAAATAAAAACTAAGAAAATGTTGATCAATTCACGACTGTATAATGGATAAGTGGAACTAAACGCCAATTACGATATTGAATGATGTCGAAGTTGTTCAAAGTAGCCTAAAAATATTGCAAAATGGTAATCACCGATTTCGAACTTTCGGAAAGTAAATAGCAACGAAGGCGTTTCTGAATGCATGAAAAATAAAATTTATTTTTATAGACATAGGTTTTCTCAAAACTATGACAGAAATCTGTTGCGCGAATGGGAATAAATCAACGACAACCAGGTATAAAAAGTAAAACAAAGAATAACACTGCTTTCGTATCAGATATGTTAATAATAAATTAGAAAAGTGTAAAAAAAATTTGACAATTTTAATATTAATAGTTGCCGTCGCCTCCACCAAGACGGTCTCGTAAGTTAGTGCATCTCTGATAGTTTCCATAACTATCGTCTGTAATTTGAAAAGAAACAGCAAAAATTAATGTCATTTCTTTTAAATACAAGAGAGGAATCACGATAATTACTTAAGTACATTCAAATCCAAAAAATAGGCATCAATGTAAAAAGAAAGCATGTTAAGCAAAAACATATCTACATACAAGTATGTATTAGGTTTTGCGAACCAAGTAACAAATTAGTTCAGTTGTGACCAGAAGGATAAACCAAAGGCAGCATGAACGGAAAGTATAATATCATGCACATTCGTTTCGTGCTTACTGGCGACTCATCAGTAGGAGCCGGTATTACGCCCTTTAACCACTATATATTTGGTAGAAGAATGTGTAATAATAGGACGGTACAATCTCCAAGACGAATGTGTAAACCTGTAATAGTGAAGCTAACATAATCTAAAGTCAACGACAATGCGACTTCAATGCTAACTCACACTATATAATATATATACCGAGTCTGTAAAGGATACTAACACTATGGCTATTGTGTTAGTAACTGATACCTTTTTCGAAATCGATGAGTACCGGATACTAACACTATGGTTTCCGAGTGTTAGTATCCTTTACAGACTCGGTATATATATTATATAGTGTGAGTTAGCATTGAAGTTGCATTGACGTTGACTTCAGATTATGTTAGCTTCACTATTACAGGTTTACACATTCGTCTAAGAGATTGTACCGTCCTATTATTCCACATTCTTCTACCAAATATATAGTGGTTAAAGGGCGTAATACTGGCTCCTACTAATGAGTCGCCAGTAAGCACGAAACGAATGTGCATGAGATTATACTCTCCGTTCATGCTGCCTTTGTTTTATCCTTCTGGTCACAACTGAACTAATTTGTTACTAGGTTCGCAAAACCTAATATATACTTGCATATATATTAGCTCTTCGCAACAAACAGTATTTAACTGTAATATATTGAATTGAATGATGTCATGCTTACCGCGAAATGTGCTAACTGATATCGATGAAGGCCAGAGTGTATGGTTTATCTGGAGTAACAGGTGTTCCGAAATTGTTGTAATTCTCCATTTGGGTGAACTTTAGCATAAATTTATATCCATCAGGTAGGTATCATGTACCGACTCGGAAACCATAGTGTTAGTATCCGGTACTCATCGATTTCAAAAAAGCTATCAGTTACTAACACAATAGCCATAGTGTTAGTATCCTTTACAGACTCAGTATATATATTATATAGTGTGAGTTAGCATTGAAGTCGTATTGTCGTTGACTTCAGATTATATAAGCTTCACTATTACAGGTTTACACATTCGTCTAGGAGATTGTACCGTCCTATTATTCCACATTCTTCTACCAAATATAGTGGTTAAAGGGCGTAATACCGGCTCCTACTGATGAGTCGCCAGTAAGCACGAAACGAATGTGAATGAAATTATACTTTCCGTTCATGCTGCCTTTGGTTTATCCTTCTGGTCACAACTGAACTAATTTGTTACTAGGTTCGCAAAACCTAATACATACTTGCATATTACTTTACTTTACTTTACTGCGGCTGACTCCTTTTAGAGGATAAGCCGGCTCCATTTCATGGAGTTTCTTGGGAATTTGTTACAAGTGGTGTCCCCTCACCACTCGGCTTTTTGATCGAGGACGCACCTCTAGCCTTTGCACATCCAAGCGCAGTCTGCATATATATTAGTTCTTTGCAACAAACAGTATTTAACTGTTATATATTGAATTGAATGATGTCATGCTTACAGCGAAATGTGCTAAGTGATATCGATGAAGGCCAGAGTGTATGGTTTATCTGGAGTAACAGGTGTTCCGAAATTGTTGTAATTCTCCATTTGGTTGAACTTTAGCATAAATTTATATCCATCAGGTAGGTATCATGTACCGACTCGGAAACCATAGTGTTAGTATCCGGTACTCATCGATTTCAAAAAAGGTATCAGTTACTAACACAATAGCCATAGTGTTAGTATCCTTTACAGACTCGGTATATATTTTATATAGTGTGAGGTAGCATTGAAGTCGTATTGTCGTTGACTTCAGATTATGTTAGCTTCACTATTACAGGTTTACACATTCGTCTAGGAGATTGTACCTTCCTATTATTCCACATTCTTCTACCGAATATATAGTGGTTGAAGGGCGTAATACCGGCTCCTACTGATGAGTCGCCAGTAAGCACGAAACGAATGTGCATGAAATTATACTTACCGTTCATGCTGCCTTTGGTTTATCCTTCTGGTCACAACTGAACTAATTTGTTACTAGGTTCGTAAAACCTAATACATACTCAGACATTTCCCTCTACTGCGGCTGACTCCTTTTAGAGGATAAGCCGGCTCCATTTTTGAGTTTCTTGGAATTTGGTACAAGTGGTGCCCCTCACCACTGGCTTTTTGATCGAGGACGCACCTCTAGCCTTTGCACATCCAAGCGCAGTCTGCATATATTAAGTTCTGCAACAAACAGTATTATAAATTATTATTATATATTGAATTGGATGATGTCATGCTTACCGCGAAATGTGATAACTGATATCGATGAAGGCCAGAGTGTATGGTTTAACTTGAGTAACAGGTGTTCGGAAATTGTTGTAATTCTCAATTTGGGTGAACTTTAGCATAAATTTATATCCAGCAGGTTGGTATCATGTACCGACTCGGAAACCATAGTTTTAGCATCCGGTACTCATCGATTTCAAAAAGGTATCAGTTACTAACACAATAGCCATAGTGTTAGTATCCTTTACAGACTCGGTATATATATTATATAGTGTGAGTTAGCATTGAAGTCGTATTGTCGTTGACTTTAGATTATGTTAGCTTCACTATTACAGGTTTACACATTCGTCTAGGAGATTGTACCGTCCTATTATTCCACATTCTTCTACTAAATATATAGTGGTTAAAGGGCGTAATACCGGCTCCTACTGATGAGTCGCCAGTAAGCACGAAACGAATGTGCATGAGATTATACTTTCCGTTCATGCTGCCTTTGTTTATCCTTCTGGTCACAACTGAACTAATTTGTTACTAGGTTTGCAAAACCTAATACATACTTGCATATATATTAGATCTTCGCAACAAACAGTATTTAACTGTAATATATCTACATACAATCTGACGTTACAACCAGCTTAGATAAAAGTGTGTAAATTATGCGGCAAGGTGGACCAGTGCCCAGGTTCGAGCCCTGTCAATGGCAAATTCAGGAAAGTAGGTGATAAGTTCCCAAAAAAGACGAAACAGGTCTATTGGATGAATTGCCTTTTCTACTGTAGATAATGCTTATTTTATACTAACAAATAATGCGCCAGATGTTTATAACAAGTTCGCAACCTTGATTAAAAGCAAATTAAATCAACCCGTTACATCTATAATGTTGATACTTACTACATGCATGCATGCCACTGCTGAAATCGTCTCTAGAACCAATTTCCATTCCTCCACCACAACCCATATCGCTTCCCATAAATTTATTTCCTCCACTTCCATTCATATTACCCATGTCAGAACCACATCCACCGATACCCATACAATTATTATGTCCACAACCTTCTCCACGCATTCCTTTATTTGGCATAAAATTATCACTGCCGCCATATCCATCATAGAAGTAGCTGCTTCCAGCGCCAGAATTTCTACCGCCCCCACTTCCGCTATTTCCACATCGCGAAGGATTCATTAGTGGACCAAACTCGGAACTACCGACACCACCAAATCCGGATGACATATAATTTCTATTGTAGCCCCCTGGCCCACCTGATGGCATACCAGATTTTCCAAAACGTTGTTGCAAATGGGTTTCTGCAATCATTGGACCACCACTTCCGTACATATTGCTCTCGCGCGAAGTGTTATTGTCAAAGCACATATCGCCAATGCCACCCATGCTACTTCTACAAAAATTATTAAAACTAGAACCCATGGGTCCCTCACTACCACTTTTCATTTTTTGCATGCCACTACCGAAGTGCCTTCCATCAGGACAGCTGCCACCTGCAAAACCCACTCCACGACCAATTGGTCCATCGTTAAAATCACTAGTATGACCATTATTTCTAGGATAACTTCGAAATCCATTATCAAAGCCCATTTGTTGCGGACCTCCACTATTCATTTGAGCCGTATTATTACTCACTTGCAGTCCCACACCACTCATCTAAAAGAATAAAAACAAAGTTGTAAGTTTTTTAGTTTACTTTTTAATGTAAACGAATATTGCAAAGAACTACATCATCGGGTATGGTAAAACAATCTTATCTAAAACTAAAATACTAAGTTTCGCCATAAATAAATTTAAACTAATGTGAACTGTTAATGAAGTTATTGTTTGCGAACCAAAGTTTAACTTGCCGACTGTCATAAATATTGCCCTTAATAAAGGATCAAGCTAATTTATGATGATCTTGTCGGTTGGGTGGATAGTGATCGTAAAGCACACTAACTAAGATCAAGAGGGGCACTTATTAGTCATGCAAGCAGATGAATCTTCATTATAGCTATTTATGCTGACTTGGAGCATTCTATGATGGATTTATAAATTCGAGGCCTGTTGTATTCGGCTAAATCGTATCAGCCTGGTTATTTTTGGCTATAGAACAAGATTCAAGCTACGAAACTTAACGAAAATTAAATGATCTCATTGATTAAATTTATACAAAATTCACCAACAAAGATGAAATTATGTTAACACAGCAAGGAAACTAACTCTTTTCATGGAAATGCCGCCTCGCATCGCCCCGATTCTGTTGCCCATAAGCGCAGAGTTGAGAAAGAGCTCCACGCATCGAGATCCTATCTTTTCGCCATCTTTTTTCATCAATTCCTCCGCTTCATCATGACTTGCAAAATCCACGTCAGCTACACCAATTGGTCGGCCATTCTTTAAGACATTAAAATTATTCATTAGCCATTTGCGAACATCCCAATTAATATGAAAATATAATTATCAGATAAAAGAACAGTTTCATTCTTATATTCTCCTTCTTAATTAATTTTTATATCCTTTGTGAACAACTATCTACAATTCATTTACGCATTAAGATCCAATAAGATCAGAAAATAATAAATCAGCACGAGTCACAGATAATCCCATTGACTCGTCTTACACACAGGTTTCTAAGCAGTAGCGGCCGACAGGGTCGCTAAACTACAATATATATACCTAGTGTTCCCTTTGACATATATTTTATGTGACATGAATTGTAAATAAGTCCATGTAAAGCATCATTTATTTCTTAAGCATATGGAATATTCGTGAAACCACAATTCAATATTTTTCATAATAAATCTGCAGAAAATCAGCAAGTTTCAAATAGTGCTACATTGTTGTCTAGCATTATATTTACTAAATTTATTGCATAATTACGTCAAATTATTGAATCAAGATGTTATTTTCCGTTGAGGCTTGAGCGATACATGAGGACCAACAAAGGTTGCTGGAAATTTACCGACGTATTGACAGTAAGCATTGTGCCAATGGAGTACAGGCGCCCCAGTTTCTGAATCTGTTAGTTCAGCACTAGTAAAATCTATTAAAACCGAGACTAAAATTACGTGGTTAGCGATGGGCAGAGATAGATATAGAAATGTCAATGACTTTCTGTTTAATGAGCCGCCAGCAGTTCTTCCTGAATTCCTCAAATTCGATAGAATAAAGATTCATGGTGATCTATACAAATTCACTTCAGAATTTAACCAAAATGAGTAGAAAAATGCAGTAGTATCCATTCACTAAAAATGAAATTGGCACTCCTGACAATTGTAAGATACCTCCGCTTTGTGTTGCATCAACGTAGGCACTGCTATTATCCTCTGGAGTCATGAAGAGCAACAAAAGTGAACTAGGTCAACGTAAATAGGACCTCGAACATGAATTCCGCCAACATCTCGAGTTGTGTAAATGGTATAAGATTCACACATTTGTTGAGACACAAGATCACTTGGATGCTTTCGGCTTTGTCGCTCGAAATATATCGATTGCCTGACACGTTAGGATGACTCATCAGCTTGTACTTGCACTATCTTTGATCTTTCTGATTTTCTGCCATTGGCAATGGCGCTACACATTGCTTCAACTCAATTATTCTTGAATGCAGCCAAATGAGGTCTCTTCACCACTCCATAGAGTGGATGGGCTGTGGTCAGCTTGTTGATCTCGAATGCGCTAAACATTATTATGATAACGGATGTGCCACTCACTGTGCGTAATAAGTATCGATTCGGTTTTGGTTTGAAACTTGAAGCCCCAAAAAGTCGTTAAGGATAATCTTGGTTCGGAGACTAAAACTATGCCAAACAGCGTCCTGCTGCCAGCCAGTTAATTTACAACCAGAAGGATCAACTTCAACACATGTCCAGATCAATCAGCTTTTCTGTAGCGGTCTTCGGAAAACTGTGCTTACAATTCAGCATCTACCATCCAATTCACTAAACACTAAATCCAATTCTTGGAATTCAATCGCAGGTTCGGTCATCCCTGATGCTGCGGAGGCTTTAAAAGTGACATAATATAGTTCCTGTACCTGGAAGGCTTTATAATCAGTGTATTCACTCGCTTTGGTTTATGCCATCGCCGACTTTACGACACGCGGAATTACTCAATGAGCAAAATTTCGAAGCTAGTTCATGTTCTATCAGGTCGTGGAACGCCCGTTGCGTCTGTTGGGGCACTGTTTCATCCTTATGCATGGCTAGCTAAGTAATTCCGGTAGATGGCTGAAATCGGAGGTACATACCAGCCGTCTTCAGATAAGATACTAATATTGGCGATATAATTCAATAACCATGAAGCACTTTAATAGGCAAAATAGGTCAGTTTATTGGCAAACATAGTTTACTTGAAAGGCCCGGTTACTTCTGCTTTACTGGCATACGATCTACAACAAATTGTGCACTTGTGAAAATTTAAAAGAATATTTACACTCAATAAGTAATACATTGAAATAGAATACAAGAGTAAAATATCTAATTAAAATTTTTCCACAGGTACGGTATTAAATATGAAATCCACGCATGAATATAATGGACATACGGGAGCATAACGAAGCTGTATGTTGACTGGCTGAAGAGGCGCTAAGAATGCGTTAATTTCGTTGAGACCAGCAGAGAATGGGAGATTGCGAATTCTGACTGAGTGGCCAGTTGTACTTCCGAAACCATCAAATTTTCCATAAGGTCCACAACTACCAATAACTGACATCATTCCCAATGATTGTGGTGGAGGTACCATTGAAGGAGTTCCACGCCAGTCGTCACGATTTCCACTGATATTATTGCTCATTGGTGACCAATTGTCTCCAGTTTCGCCCATTCCAAACGGACCTTCAAACAAAAAAGATACAAAAGATATTGGAAAATAATTCGTCACAATTGACTGCTGTTCTTCGGGAGGTCCAATATATCTTGCTGATCTGTTTGAGACTGTTTAGATTAAAACAGAATGAAAGAACCGGGCGCAGGTAACTCATAATTAGGCATACATACATAAACAGATGACTTCCTCACTCACACGACCGGAACAATTAACCTCTGCACTGAACCTGATATATCACTGGATTCTCGTAGATATAAGCTCATCTATGACTTGTTAGTGAATGCATGATGTAGCGTCAGCAGATGACGTACGCTTTCTATGAAAACAGCTATTCACTGGTGATGTGTCATGAGCATGTGTGAGCGACTACGTCGATTCAGCCATTAACGACAGCTTCCATAATTAAGTTTGATGGCAATGGATTGCAAGCGTCGCTCATGATTAATGCCGAGCATATTCATTTATTCACAAGAATCCAAGCGATGAAAGTTGAACTCGGTCTATTCCAGCACGTATATAAGAGGACCAATTGCAGATCTGATTTAAAAGCCTTAAGAAAAACAGCAAGGCAAGTTTATCTGGGAATCCTGGAAGAAGTGGAATCTCCCGGTTCCATCAGAGAGAGAGAGAGAGAGAGAGAGCAGGTAAACGAATTCTTTAAATAATAAGAATGCGACGTTCCGTAAAAACTAAGGTTCCAAATAAAAATTGGCCATGAAAATTGTCGAAACATTTAACTGAAGATTGGCCACGGAGCACTTCCTAAGGTTATATTGAAAGTCAGCACACCGATTAACACCCTCGATTATTTTCTTGGAAGCACAGCGGATATCTGGGAAATTACTAAATCGACAATGTCTCTATCGAATGCAAGAACAATAAAATAGAATTGTATATTTTGGAGTAAAACTACTTTAAACAACAATAGAGGCAAAACATTAAGATGAAAACTACAATTTTTCTATAAAATCTGAATTAAAACAATATATGTAAACATTAGATAGCAGAATAATGGACAATTTTAATAGTTTTACAAGTTTTTTCTCATTCAAAACAAAGTTGGAATAACAGGCTTCGGAAGGATGAACGTTTCTCGCTAGGACAGCATCATTAAATATGGGTCGCCATAAATTCATGCGCTTCTATTAACCCATTGAGTAAAGCAACTACGGATGATCGGCGACACCATGAATTCGGTTCACACATAGTAATTTGGATAGAGTACGGTACCACATAGACATTGACACAAAAAGAATTCGTGATTTTAATTGAGAAATTATATATATAATATTACATAATCAAATTTTGGAGGTAAAAATGGATGAAGTTGGAATAAACACATATTAAGGCAAAAATTGTCATACCATAAAAATTCTCCAAATTTCTAAAACTATAATATACAATTATGTTTACTTACAGCGCATTACCGCACCGAACCGACCTGGCATTGGACCACCATTATTATCATTTATCGTGCCAGGTGGCCGACAATAAGGACCTGGTCTGCCTCCAGCTCCTATTTGCATGTTTCTACCTCCTTGAAGCATTCCTCCAGGATAACCTCCGTTCGGACCATTGGACATAGGACCAAAACGGCATGGTAACTGATCACCCATATCTCCAAATCCTTGGGGGGCAAAATCCCTATCATGAGGTGCACTCATAATAGGTTCCGCCATGCCACAACACCTCTCTAGTAACAAGATTTTAAGCAAATGATTATGATACGAATACGAGTTAGAACAAACCACAAGATAATCATCTATTTCCTACGACGAAGTATGATGACTTACGATTTATGTCCCTTTGTCGTTGGATTGCCATATTAGCTTCCTGCATTGTACTCTCAAATATCTCAACGTATCTAAAGGCAGAAAAAATTACAATATAATATTACACCCGTTTCAATTAAACAGAAATGTCAGAACTGACGTTGAAATAAAAGGAAATTTTTTTTGACTCCTTAATTTTAACAAACTGGTGCATTTGCAAATATTTAGCACCACATTTTCGGTTTCTTAGCTTAGAACTCTGATTGAATAAAATTGGAGCATTAAAAATAATAGCACACCATCCAACATAACATAAATTGGATAAAGATTTCAAAAAATGTGACCTATTAAACATACTGAACTCACGAATAATAAAATTACATAACATTTAAATATTCTATGGGTCTTAGTGCATGTTAAGCTATCCTAAAAAGAATTCCAACTTTCACATGCGCATTAAGCTAATACTAGCAACCACTAAAATATGCATTTAAAATTATAAATGGCGGATCCCTATATATATGCGTAAGCTTACTCTCTTAACCACAAGGATTGAATAACCAACAGATAAATATTTCTACACAAACAAGCACCTGTGCCCTATTTTCTCCAAATGCTTCTCCTTTGCCCGAGCTAGCATCTCCGCAGAAGTGAATTGTACATAAGCCTCGCCAGTAGAACGCCCCATATGATCGATGAGCAGCCCGATTCCGTTTGGAGCTATATCGAGACCTGAACCCACAACAACCCATCCAAGAAACAAAGAAAAAGTAAGCATGTAGAAATATTTAGAAAAGTTACAACTGTAACAATAATATCACCAACACTTAAATACATGAAGACAGGGACTTGATCAACGATATCATACTTATTTCTTTTAGTAAACCAGTATTACAAGCTATTATCAAAAGCACTACAATTAGTTATTGGATGGCTTTAATCAAAGTTGCTATCTTGACATAAACACCAGTCCCACCATGTTCATATATTTGTCAGTATAAACTAAGTATTATAGTAAAGAAAAGGCAATTCATCCAGTAGACCGGTTTCATCCTTATTGGGAACTCATCACGTACTGTCCAGAAATTGCCGCAGAAAGGGCTCAAACATGGACATGCCTGTTTAAGAATTTGTCGCTATTGGATTGCACTCCTCTTTGTATCAAATCGTTATATCGAATGTGTAGGAATCACTACAATCTTAACAATTCAGTTATTTATTGAATCAAAAATGATATATTTAAGCACATTTAACGAACAGACACATTTACAACAGAATGAGACCACATACCATTTCTTCGCGTGACACAGGATGAGTGGCCCTTATCATCCTAAACGGACATCTAGTAACGATCCAAAAGAATCAAGTACTTCACGTTTTACAAAGTCGCCATCAGTAATCGCTTGCTATATAGCGCACTGAACACGGAAACAAAATTGGCAACGAACCCAAGCATAATAAGCAAGCGTGGTATAACCTAAATAATCCATCAACGTTATAGACCAAAAGATTTACGTTTGTATATATGGCTTGTAAGAGCTAACAGGCCTAAGGAAATAGATTTGTAGCGTTAACACTATTGGCAAAAATTAAACGAGTCCAGAAAAGTAATTTAACTAGTGATACAATAATAGCTTTTCCACGCCATATTAAAATCACTCTTCATATCATATATGACACAATGGTGCAGTCTTTAAACAACTCGTAATGATTGAGCCATGTTTGTCGAGCATATGCTTAGAAGAGAGCCCACACAAAATTTGAAAAACTTTACCAGACCGACGTCAGAATCCTTTCGCTGCATTTTAATATTTTAAAACTCTCCTACCGATACACCCTAGCCATAACACCAGACAGAAAGTTGCTGACACAACTGCCTAATACCTCCGTACGTGAGAAAGTCCAGCTACACATTTATACTCAACACTCCAAAAACCAGATTCTTGTAATACAAATAGCTCAACAACTTACCGTCGAAAAACGCAAATATTTCTTTCTTCTCTGTGTCATAGGGTAGCCCTCTAAGCCGAACAACAGTTTCGTGAAACTCAAAACCATTACTTGTGCTCCGACCAAGAGCTCTATTCATTTCGGCTCTATCAGATTCGAAAACTTGACAATCAGGAAAGACTATTTATACCTTCAATATAACGCCTTCCCATATTTTCAAGATGTAGTTTTAATGCTTTTTCCAGTTCATCGTGAGACTCTAACTCAACAAAAGCTTGACCATTTTCTCGACCATTAGGACCCTGAGGGAAGTATACACCATTTTTGCCGTTGCTTAATTTCACACCTTAATAAAAATTTAAAAAAAGCAAAATTTAATTTGCATCAAAGGCGAAACAGTGCATGAATAAAGATGCAATCAAAATTTGTGTACGATTTTACATCACTGAAATCGATACAAGATATTGAGTGGTAGTTACGCAGCGTGAAATTAAAAATTCAATGTGACGAAACATAAAATGGATGGTAATAGCTGAGACGATTTCTAAACTGATCAATAGACCAAAAAGTAAAAAGTTGGCTCTAATCCGCAATTTAGAGGCACTTCAAATACAAACCCGAAGAGTAGCACTTTAAAGGCATTATTGTAGAGCCGGTAAAAACTAAGAAGACCAACATCCCAACAAAGGCAAGAAGCCGTAGCATGCAATCCGAAATTGTTGAAGAAGTTGGTTATCTGTCAAAACCAGTTCTGTTTAGTCTTTAGAGAGAAAACAGCTTTAAGACTGTAGTCCTCAAGATAAAAAACAAACTATATTAATTCTCCAACGCTCCATAGCGTACTGGACGAACGTCCAGTACAGCGATAATACCTTTGAAAAAATCTACGACATCATCAACTCTAGCAGAATACGGGAGACCTCGAATACGAACAATAGGTACCGATTTAGACTCCGGCATCGGAGAAGATGTAGCAGTATTTAAATAATAACGTACTATTCTACATAAGTAAAACCAGGCGCATATCAGGATAATTTTAGAAAAAACATTTGCAATCTTATTGCAATTTTTATATAGGATAGAGATGCTGTGCAATACTCCAAATATTAGTTATATGAAGTGGCCCTGAAAACGACACGTAACGATGCACTGAAAAAGATATTTCCTCTGATAAAATTAAAGTAAGATTTGGGAATAAATTTAACACACCATGGCTGAATGAAACTAATATTATTTTTTTAAATATTCGTTTAATTTCTAGAACAATCTTTGTTTAAATATTGTGCAGTATATATACTTTTGAATGTTGCGTATTTTGAGTTTCGGAATTCTGTAACTGTTCTGGAGTGATTTTGTCTAACAAGCTGCATTCGAAATTTTATTTCCAAATTACGGTTTTTACAAATATTGGTCTTCACAATATAATCCTGCTACTAACTTTTGTTTTGAATCGTGCATATTGTGAAGGTTCAGGAACAGGTAATTTAGTAATTCTGTTTTTTGCGTCTTATCTCTTTCCAGGTAACTGATTCGGGTGTATTGTTAAGTAAGAAGTACACAGTCCTTTGCCTATTATTGAATTAATCAAATATATTTAAGTTCGATTAACATGGAAGCTAATCTTAATTTCGAGGAAACAGAGAATTTAGCTCAAGATATTGTAGGAATGAACTTAATAGATATGTAAAGGAAAACCAGCTTATAAGACTCAAATAGGTGTATTAAGACTGAATCAGACTAGGCATCTATGGGGTTCTTATTAACTAATGGGGTTTGACTCTCTTCAAAATATAGCGACCACGCCAGTCCAAAACTAATCAGTCTACCACCATATAAATGATATTCTAGTGCTCTAATACGCGCGCGGTTTGAAATGGCTATAATTTTGTCGCATCTTGAGAAAATCGTTTCAGAACTTCAGAACTCAGTGAAGGAGCTGAAGGATGAGAATAATCGTGTCATGAAGGAGCTGAAGGATGAGAATAAACGTGTCATGAATAAAGTGTCAAAACTGGAAACAGACGTTGAAGTGTATACGGCAAAATTGGAATTAGCAGAAAAGAAAAATGAATCTTTAAGCGCGCAAATTGTTCAATTGACTGATGTGTTAAATACGAAATTTGATAATTTAAAGACAGATGTTCAGCCATGGGTTGAGTTGGCTGAAATAACAGTGGAAAATGACTCATCAATCAAGAATAAAATAACAGGCGAAGAGATAATAAACATAATAGCGAATGAAGTATCAGCGCGGATTAATAAACAAGAACAGCTAATTTTATTTAATCTTGATGAGAATGCTGATGTGAATGATGTCGAGAAATTAAATATCCTCATAAAGGATGAGACGCATGCTGACATTGCTAAATGTTTTAGAGTTGGAAAAAGATCCAATCGTCCTAGACCGGTGGTAATAAAGTTAACAAAGAGGCCAACAAATATACAGATTGAGGCCATCAATAAAAGGAAAGGTGAGAGTCCGAGTTTTAATAGCATACATATTGGTCGTGATAAAACATTTCTCCAACGAAAGTTGGCAAAAGCAAAAAAGCTAAAGAACAACCAGGAGCGGAGTCCACCTACTTCTGACTACGACATTATAAGAAATTTAACAAGAGAAGATACGAAATCAAAAAACGAAGTATCGTTAGTAAATGTCGTGGACAGCGGGGGGAGAGGAAGTATGGCTTCGAGGCCCGGAAAACGAATAGTAAAGAAGCCAATAAGGTTGAATCAGTAATAGTCGACACTTGTTTAGATAAGTCGATTTCTACATTTAATTTATTTTATGCAAACTTTCGCAGTGTTAAGAATAAGAACTTTTTGCTGTCTAATTTTATATTAAGTAACGACTTTGATTTTATAATATTATCTGAAACTTGGCTTAATAAGGATATTAAAAGTCATGAATTTGATATTCCTCAATATTCTTTATTCAGAAAGGACAGATCGCTGGATAAAAGAGGTGGAGGAGTACTCATTTATAGTAAATCGGTATTTAAGGCGAAAATTTTACATATTAGTGATGATAATGCTATCATTGATTTCCTATCTATACAATTTGATAATCTGATCTTAACAGCGGTTTACAGACCGCCGTATGCTACTTTATTTGATGATCAAACATTTACTAATTCTCTTCAATCTATCTTTGACTGCCATGGCTACAATGTAGTGGTAGGTGACTTTAATAAATTACAGGACTGTGAAATAACCAATTTTTTTTCTAACCATGATCTCAAGCAGATTATAAAGGAATCAACTAGAGGTTCGCAATGCTTAGATCATGTATACTTAGAAATTGAAATGGTAAAATCGCACAGTTATGATGTTGTCAATTATTTCAAAGAATTGGATCACAAACAAATTATTTTACAATGGAACATCTTGAGTGGCATAACACAGAAACTAAGTTTTGAAAATGCACACGTGCACTGTTCCAGAATCAACTGGAATTTTTTTAGAGAATTAAGTATACAGATTGATTATGAGAGTTTTTATTTCTTGAATACTGATGAATTTGTTTCTTCTGTTTCATCGTTATTATCTATTTTATTTCAGGCAGCTACGTTTACGGACATTATACCGAAACGAATTAATAGGAAACTGTGTAAACTAAGAATTAAACGAGATAATATAATAAAGTGTAGTCTTATTAATAGTATTAAACAAATGAGATTAGATTCCATTGATAAGGAAATTAATTCATCACTGCTAATAATCCGTCAAAGATTTCCGTTCATGCTGCCTTTGGTTTATCCTTCTGGTCACAACTGAACTAATTTGTTACTAGGTTCGCAACACCTAATACATACTTGCATATATATAAGTTCTCTGCAACAAACAGTATTTAACTGTAATATATTGAATTGAATGATGTCATGCTTACCGCGAAATGTGATAACTGATATCGGTGAAGGCCAGAGTGTATGGTTTAACTGGAGTAACAGGTGTTCGGAAATTGTTGTAATTCTCAATTTGGGTGAACTTTAGCATAAATTTATATCCATCAGGTTGGTATCATGTACCGACTCGGAAACCATAGTGTTAGTATCCGGTACTCATCGATTTCAAAAAAGGTATCAGTTACTAACACAATGGCCATAGTGTTAGTATCCTTTACAGACTCCGTATATATATTATATAGGTTGAGTTAGCATTGAAGTCGTATTGTCGTTGACTTCAGATTATGTTAGCTTCACTATTACAGGTTTACACATTCGTCATATAGTGTGAGTTAGCATTGAAGTCGTATTGTCGTTGACCTCAGATTATGTTAGCTTCACTATTACAGGCTTACACATTCGTCTAGGAGATTGTACCGTCCTATTATTCCACATTCTTCTACCGAATATATAGTGGTTAAAGGGCGTAATACCGGCTCCTACTGATGAGTCGCCAGTAAGCACGAAACGAATGTGCATGAGATTATACTTTCCGTTCATGCTGCCTTTGGTTTATCCTTCTGGTCACAACTGAACTAATTTGTTACTAGGTTCGCAAAACCTAATACATACTTTCATATATATTAGTTCTTCGCAACAAACAGTATGTAACTGTAATATATTGAATTGAATGATGTCATGCTTACCGCGAAATGTGATAACTGATATCGATGAAGGCCAGAGTGTATGGTTTAACTGGAGTAACAGGTGTTCGGAAATTGTTGTAATTCTCATTTTGGGTGAACTTTAGCATAAATTTATATCCATCAGGTTGGTATCATGTACCGACTCGGAAACCATAGTGTTAGTATCCGGTACTCATCGATTTCAAAAAAAGGTATCAGTTACTAACACAATGGCCATAGTGTTAGTATCCTTTACAGACTCCGTATATATATATATTATATAGGTTGAGTTAGCATTGAAGTCGTATTGTCGTT